>JAJONI010000567.1:0-21668 GCA_022190145.1 Pezicula rhizophila
AGTTATATATAATAGAAGACAAACACAAACATATCATAACTTCTTAACACCCATCTAACCTAGAAAAAATAAAGTAGACAGTAAGTAACCTTCATCCCATTTTACCACAGTATAAGAAGATTACGAAAACCCCAATTGGGACTTGATCAGCTTAGGTACCTACCTTAATGCCAATCTGCAATCACGTGTCTTCAGTATATCTTCATCCATGGCTCGATCCATGGATTGATTGGATTCTGATGGATCTTACCTTAGACCCACTAATTCCTCTGAAAAGAAAAAAAATGCAAATTCAAGCTGACCATTCTCTAGGCTAATATGGCATCTTTTTTGTTCTTTTTTTGTTCTTTTTACATCAATATATTGATTGGCAGCTGAAAAGCTTCATTTTGTATGGATTTACAGATTTAGCTCTGTTTTGGGTGTCTGTCTATCCTTAGTTATAAATATCTTACGAACCTCCCACCTAGTGGAGGCAAGCAAGCAATCAGGTCTTCAATTTTTCATGGTTTTTGCCCAATTCTAATTACCCTAGATTCCATATATGCAATGTCATCGAAGGTTGATAACTAAGTATCCTTAAGGTCCCGCGGGACGGTTAGAGGAAACAAGAATTATTACTTACATGGCTGAACTCGCAATACACCTACCTAATGAAGCAAATCACGAAAACAAAACTCTTATGAAGAAAAAACTTCTTAATTCTTTTATCCCAGTACGGTGTTACAAGTAAAGGTTTGGAAAACAAATACAAGAGTACGAAGTACAGACAGAAATAAGCCTTGTTCATCCGTTTCCTTTCCTACCCAGCCCATTCCGTAACCTCTTTCCCAAAGTTCAAATTAACGCCACTCGTTCTCTGTAAAGACTATCGAGCATAAGTATCCTCCTCCCTATCCCCATCGTTTCACCACAATCATCTCGTCACAATCATTGCTTCTTCTCGAAATAGAACTTTCCAAGTGCAGCGTCGCTGTCAGGACTGCTCATTGGCCTCGCCTTACCATCTCCATCGTCTAGCCGATCCTTTACGATTCGCTCTGCGGTTTCACGTCCCGGAACGGGGCCAGTAGTGGTTGTGTCGACGTACTCGCTGTTTGCATCATTCGTAACACCATCGAACATGCGAGCATCGCGTCTCTGTTGTTCAACACTATTGGGAGTCTGGTTGCTTGTTGCTCGTTGGAGAAGATCGCGTCTGTTGTATGTCGGCCCAGAGACTGTCGAACCAGCACCCTCTCCAAAACCAACTAACGACGCATCATCACTCATGCCATCCTCATCCATAGCACTAGCTCCCACCGAGTACATATCCCGCTCATCGATATCTCTGTAGTTTGCATCCATAGACATGATATCTTCATCATCCACCTCTGTATTTCCTCTCGCACTTCCACTAGCCCATGTTGTCGTTCTACCTCCTACACTGCCCGTTGCACTCGCGCTTCCAACTGTGCTCATCTTAGTCGTGTAAACAGGATTTCCTGCCGCATCAAAGTAACCAGGAATCTGCCCCCCAGGAACGGGACCTCCAGGTTGTAGTGGTGTTCCTCCTGGCGTATTGGCATTTGGACGGACGGTTGAGACACGCTCAAGTCCAGCGAGTCGCGAGATGCGGTCGGCGCGCTCGGCTTCAAGAGTATTGCTTGAGGGTTGCTGACGGTGGCCATGGCGATCAGAGTGTGGGAAGGCATGGCCTCGGTGGCCATCCTTGATAGCGGTTGTGGAGAGAGCCGAAAGTGAGGTTGTCGTAGAGTTAGGGGTGCCGCTGTCAGAATGTCAGAAGGTTAGTTTTGGAGGGGTTGATTTGAGGGAGGGGTAAGTTGGGGGAGGGGGAAGGGGGGGAGATCGATCGTCCTTACGGCATTTCAGTTGGCGTATCTGGGTTAGACGGGGGCTCGGGCATGCCGATGAGAGTGGGAGTTGCTGCCATGATGAGAGTTTCTTGGTATGGTTGATATCTTGTTGTTGCTGTTGTGGTGGTTGTTGCGTGATGTGTAGAGCAGGAGATGGGAGAGCTAGGATAGGGCTGACACGATATATATATATATTTATGATACTTCAACACGTTGAAAGTGCTGAATAGAGTACAGGAGCTAGGTTCCGTAGGTAGTAGCTTCTTTTGGGTTTAAAAAAATCGAATAAAATCGAATAAAATGAAATAGAATTAAAATAAAATAAAAATAAAATAAAATAAAAAGCCGCGAGCAGGTGAATTCTTTCAAGCGGTGAGAGAAGGGGGAGTTTGGAGGGTTTGGGGTGGACAATCCAGCAGAGAGACAGTCAATTTTGGGAGCCTCATAATATGATCAAAAAAAAAAGGTATTGGATTGATTGGTTTGGTCGTGGCAGCAGACCAGAGATGATCGATTGATGCCTTGTTCAGGAACGGACACCCCAATGACGAGCGCCAAGCCACTAAGTAATACCGGGCTGCTGCCCCCAAAATCGAGACAAGATCGAGACAAGATCGAGACAAAAGATGATCATCCCCTGAATTACACCTCAGATCATAACCATAACCATAACCCTTATTACTTATGTGGCTTTATGTAGCAAATATCCTTTTTTTATGTTTGGTTTCCTATACTCTTTTGGCTATGGTGACTGTGACTGTGACTGTGACTAGATGATACTGTAGGTGTAGTTGCACAACTTTGTCTTTGCATAAAAGTACACCTATACATACAACCGGTCTGGCTCAAATCGCCCGCTCAGCATTTTCTTCTCTATAGTAAAGGACTGATACAGATCAAGTGTGGCCATTACTGCCAACCCAATAAACCCCCGCCCCCAAAATTGGAAAGCAATTCATCTCCATTTCTATTGCACTATACCTACATTTTATGACTGCCAGCGAGGCTGCATTGGCATGCCCCGATCCATCTTGGTCCAAAAGCCCCCTCTAAAACGCCATTCCTCCCTCGGATGGCGGTCACCACACGAAACGCCTTAGGCCACCCTATCACTCAACCAAGAAAGCAATATCTTATTACGAACCCCGAAATTGTGCATCATGCTACAATCCACCCGCAGCAGCAGCAACTCTGGGTGATGCACTCTGTCCACCGGAAATCTGAGCATTAGCTTGGGCGGCAATTCTGGCCTGTTCCTGAATTCCTTGTTGTTGCGCTAGTTGGGCTCGCTGCCTCTCCATCATGCTTGCCTGCTGCTCCGTTGTCATGACCGAGGACTGGTAGGGGCTAGCCGCCATATGCTGATAATGCTGCTGCCGAGACTGGGGCTGTGGAGTATGTAGAGAGGACGTACCGCTCATCATACCAGTCATCGAATTCGATGCTTGAGCATATGGACGAGCCTGGTTGATTGGAGGCGTCGGTGTTGTTGAATACGGTTGTCGAATTTGGGGCTGAGCCATACTTGGCTGAGGACTGTACGGCTTTTGAGGAGAAGGTTGGCGACCGCTTATTCCGTTCGAGTACCGATAATCCATTCCATTCTGTGAGGACTGTGCCGTTTGCTGTTGATATGCGCCACCGTATCTTTGCTGGGGTGCGGTCTGGGGTACAGAGCCACTGTTGTAGGGAATGCTACTACCCATGCTATTGCTCATGCCACTAGGTCGAGAAAAACTTGGAGTGGTGGGTGTATTGTATCTCTGCCCCGTAGCCGGATTGAAAGCCGGGTTAGAAGATGTGTGCTGTTGTTGAAATGCGGCCTGAGGTCTAGGCGCTTGGTGAGGATATGTTGGTGTCCCCGTAGGCGTTGATGCATATCCGCCCGGACGGAAAGATGTGGCGGAGGTTGGACGCTGTTGGTAGGGCACAGGAGCAGTTGAAGGTGGACGTTGCCAACTTTGCGAAGGTTGTCTAAGAGGAGTCTGGGTCGCACCGGAATAAGACATTGGGGCAGTTGGAGCAGGTCGTGACCCTGAAGCGAATTGGCTGCCGTATAACGATTGAGAGCTGCTCCGATGGTTCAGCGAAGGCGAGGGACGGGCTGCTGCTGCCGAGTTCACACCCGCACTTAAGGTCGCTGCGGCCTTGGCACGTGCCGAAGCCTCGTCTTCCTCCATTGCTCCCTTAGAGTCCTCTACTCGAATCTCCATTTTAGTGCTGATGTTCAACTCTCCAAGACGATCAGAATCCAGTCTAGCAACGGCGTAAGGCGGCAGACTAGCAATCATCAAAGCCAATTGTGCCTTGATTGTTTGATACGTTGCTAACTCTGAGTCGCTCGGCTTCGTGGGAGTGCCAATATTCGGTTCAGGAGCGCCAAGGAGACTTGCCGAACGGGAAGGGTTCAGTTGCAAGTGTCGAATGCGTTGGTATGAATTCAACGTCTGCAATAGTTCAGAAATTCCCTCGAGAATCTCGTCCACATCTTTCTCCTCGGCTGACTTCTCAAATTGAGGCTCAACTCCCAGTTGTACCAAGCTCGGGTCTATCGCTTCTTGGCTCCATTGCTCGGCAAGCTGCTTGAAAGTCTCCATTTCATTGACATCTTCTCCCACCGGCACGCTACTTTCCTCCGATTCGATAGCACCGGTATCTTCAATGCTCATGGTCTCCACCAGGCGCTCAAAGTTCTTCTCTCCGACTCTCTGCCACCAGATTCGGTTTACTGTCCCTTGTGGTACAATAGCTGCAGCATCATCCTTTGTAGGTGCAAATCCAGAATATGCACTTCGAAACAAAGCATCCAGCTTTGATGCCTCAGATTCGGTCGTATCTTGTTCAGATGCCATTGGTCTGGCACTTCCAACCAGGCTAAGAGCTCGATCACGCTTTCTCTTTGGGCTTGGTGCTGTTCCTGCGTTAGTATAATCGAGCCACTGGCCGGTGGAAATAGGTTGGTCGTGATAACTCCCGATCTTTGGTCGTGTTTCTGCTGCTGCTGCTTCCGGCTGGTACCATCCAACAACAGTCGACCTAGTTGTGGCAACCTTGGAGGGCTTCGGGGGTTGCAGAGGGAGTAAACTTGCTGGTGAGGGGAACATTTCACCCAGCGTCTGAGTTCGCTTTCTGTCATCAAATAGACCCGTTGACTGTATTGGAACAATTTGGGTAGTTGCAATGCCTTGAGGAAGCCCAGCCTCCCGAATTGGCAGAAGGACATCTTGACCATCAACGTTTACTGGCTGCTGTAGACTAGAAAATAATTGCTTTGCACCCTGTGTTTGACCGTACAGCGTGAGAACCACCCGGTTGTCACTCGAGTTGGCATTTATTTGAGTAACGGAGTTGGTGCCCAGACTCCCATTTGCCATGTACGCGCTATGGTTCAGGAGTCCATTAGGCAACACGCTTGTCTTCTTTTCCATCCGGGCCTTCTCCCTTCGCACGAGGTCGTGAGCTCTCTTCTTGAAGGCTGAAACTTTGGCAGATAACTCGGATTGAGAAGGCGAAGGTATCATGTACTGGGCTCGCCCATTCGGCAGATTGAGAGATTCGATAATATCGGAGACAGCTGCATCAATGTCTATAAGGACATCATCCATGCTAGGGTATGTATTCGATGAAAGGCGTGTCAGGATTGTGGTAGTCGAAGATGAGGACGGCTCAGGACTTGCGCCTTCGGCCTTCTGGCGTTTTGCTTGAGGCTCAGAGGCATCGGTGCGATCAGGGATTGTTCGGTTGAGAATGGATGGCGTTGTATCAGTGCTGTGTTGACATTAGTATCTGGTAGGTGATAGTATAGATGATTATGTGCATGGCTTCATGGCTAGAGAGCGGCGCACACCAGAGCTCGAAGCATACCTTCTCAGAACATCAATCAAATCGCGAACCAAAGCTTGCGAATCCGGAGTAGCACGCCCAGCAATTGCTACGCTCTTCGAGTCTGTGATGCCATTTGCATGGTGGGGGTTGTCGGTGATGTCGTTGTCGCGTTTTCGCTTTGCAGACAGGGTCGCGGCTGTGGTCATATCAGGGTTGGGCGGCAGACCCAGGCCGCCGTTGGTTGTGGCCATGATGAGTTGCGCAAAGCTCAATCGGTCAATGTTCTTCAGACGTGTGCTTCAGTCGCAAGTCGCGCGGGTTCACGACGTGAAGGAGCCGGTAGCGTAAGGTGTCGCTCCTCGCGAGGCTCAGGGCGGAAGGGCTGCCAAACTCACCCCAGCACGGCCCCATAAACAATAAAACAAAAGAGAGGCGAAAAGTTGGAAAGTGGTAAGCGTGTCGAGGACAATGAAATGTCAAAATAAAGTAAGTAAGAGAAGATGGTGCGAAATGACACTTCCTCTATTCTTGTGGGGGGTGGAGAGGCCTCTCTGGTTGTGATCAAAACTGGCCCCCTTCAATACACCGATGCAAGTCCAACCATATTTACTAGCGCCTTTTTCGGATCACGCTAATTACCTTACGGCTTTTTCACTCACTCTCCCACTCCTTCACTCACGCGCTAGTGTGATGACTCAGCAAATAATTTATTTCGCAGTTCTGGTGCTCTTCAGAAGCTCTCCAGGTATATCTTTCTTTGTGCACATCAACGGCATGTCTCCATTACCATAGAAATATCCTCTACTTGGGCAAGTCCTTTCGAATTACGCAAATGCAATATTCAATTCAATTCAATTAAACCAAACCGTCTCAATATCATAGCAGTCGATACCAGTTCCGTGACAACATGAACGAATGCGCTCGTGTCGATATTCCTCGAGATTGGGCGGTTCCGGTCGTTCTGCCAGAAAACTCATACACAGCGCTTGCTATCCTGTAAGATGCTCAGACTACATGTGCGCCGCTATTTGTCGGTACTGATTTACCCTTCCAGACCCCCTCTACCTCCAGCCACGCTCAACCTATTCTCGATATCTCTAAGACGTCCCCGGTAACTTGGGAGCTCCAGAAGCGGAAGACCTCGAAAGACTTTGCGAGACTGATCATAGACGGCCGAACTCCTGAAGAGCAAACAACCCTAGCCATTAACAGGGCGTATCTCCTCTCGAACGACATAACCAACGAGATTCGAAATATAACTGACATTCTACATAAGTTCAATAACGGTACCTATGGTTGCGGGTCGCATAGGAAAGGCGAGGGGCCAGAAGTTGACCGTGAAATTGAGGTTGTCGCCAGGAAGGTCCTAGCCGCATGGATTGATCGCCGCGACAATGCAAAGCGAGCACAGTATTGGCAGGAGATAAAGTCTATTGCCACACCATCTTCACTAACCTACATACTTCTATATCACTTGAACCTACCCCGAAATCTCAATGTAAGTTGTCACAAAATTCCTTTTTTCATATTGAACTCATTGTTAATAGATTTAGGCACGTAATCCTTTAAGGGATATAAAGTTTGAGCATGCAGCGGTAAAGACTCTGGCGGCACATGGCTTCTCCATGAAAGATGTAGAAACGTGGGCATGGATTGTCGGTGACGAATCAGCAGAGACCAAGGCCGAGCGTTTTCTCTCGATAGCATCGGACCGGCCAGCTTTCTTACTTATAGAAATACTTCGGAAAGATCTGTATCAGGTGGGGATCCTAAAGAGGTTACATATATACATGTGGGATATCATTCAAGGAAACGTTCGGGAGCCTGTTGAAGCCACATCCGACGCTGAAATGGATGCAACCATTCAAGACTTGGAGATTGATAAAGCCCAATCTCGTTTGACACCAGCTCACAAAAGGGCCTTCGTCGTTATATTTAAACGTTTCCTTGACCAAGCGCGACGAATTTGGCCGCCTGCCATGGTCACCGTAGCGCAGATGATACCACCATTCCTCCGCTTGACTTTGGACAATGATTCGGGAATTCCTCTAGAAACCGGTACTCTCGAACATGCACGTCTGTGCTATCAGTGTAATATTATGATTCATCGATTAGAACGGCCTTCTGCAATCAACCCCTTCAAGTCCATGGCATACAACTGGGAAGCTCAAAAGATTCTTTTGAAGATGGCTAACGATTTCGATCCACCACTGGTGCTGAATCAACATGCGTATCGAGCAATCGCTCGCGTATTACTTGCCTCTAAAAAGTCTGACCGAGAATCAAGAGTCGCTCAGCTACGAGACCGCAGTTGGCCCCCTTGGCGAATTGAACAAGATGGAATGGATGCTCAACGGCTACGGGACGAAGATCTGAGTCGAGTAGTATCTGTCCTTGTACAAGCACAAGAGGCAGGATATCGTCTAACTGTCCAGGATATCGCAATGCAAATACTAGGCGGGCAAGAGCTCGATGGTACACCAACAATTCATACTCGAACAATACAACGCCCAGACACCCCAATTTATCCTTCGAAAAATATGAAGTCAAAAGCAATAATCTGGGCTGCCAGAATCCAAGCTACCCGTGACATCGAGGAGGCTTGGAGTGCATTTGACAGCTTCAAGGAAACGGGCGGTCAGCCTTCCAAATCTATGTATTTTGCCATGCTAGAGAAGTGTATTTACGAGCATATACTACACAATCGAAGGGCGAAACGTCATGGTGTCCCAGGCGATGGAAAGGAATTACTTGTTCCATCCAACGACAACTATAGTACTGCTTACAAGTTGAAGCGTCGTCCTCCGCCCTTTGAATCACTCTACAATGACATGTTACAGGCGAATATTCAGCCAGAAGGTCGCTTCCTAGACATGATTGTAGCAAAAGCTCGTACGATTGAAGACGGTATATGTTACTTGCGAGATGGAAATCAGTTGAGCTCTGAAGCCTTCGAATTCTTGATGTCGCCAGGAGCGCGTAAACCACCGCCAGATATCTTAAAAGACTTAAGGCCGCAGACTATCGCATCGTTACTCATTCTCCTCGGCCGCTTTACACCTCGTTTGGCTCCACGCACTGGAGATTATACTGCCAATCAAGAGTCAGTGCCAAACTGTGAGCAACAGACAGCCGAGACTCAAACTAAATTAGTAGGGAATGTCGATCAAACAGATAGTAAAAAAATAGAATGGGGAACAATCCGTCTACGCCCTTCTGAATTAGAGGCTGAAAAATACCCATATCCGTTAGTCCTTGCGACCAAACTGTTAAGTAATTCTAAGCCACTGTTCAGACCAGCATGGTACGCTATCTTTCAAGTTCTTGCTCGTCGTGGCTGTATAGTCGACCGGTCTACAAGCAGACCCCACAACGATATCATTTCATGGTTGGCGATGCGCACATTACTAAATGATTTCAATAATAATAGATGGGGTAAAGGACGCCTCGAGTTAGATCCAGAAGGTTTCAAGTTTATCTGCTGCGGCGCGGAAAAGGCTGTGCGTGCTTTCTTGGATCCCTCTATTGTGGCCGACGGTGCATCTTTAATGGCTCAGGTTGAAGGGCGCACACTTCCGGATGTACTCAAACGGGAGTTCAGGAAATTGACCCTGAGCAACGACGACAGCTACCTTATTCCCAGGTTAAACCATTCCATCTCGGGGATTCATCTACAGGCGTACGTCCGCGTCATGGGCCTTCTCGAGGACTACGAGGAAATACTCTTCGTTCTAAACTGGATGGTTGAACACCACGTCGTACTTGACGAAGTCGCCACTAAATCCGCCAATGGCCACTCATCACTGCGAAATACATTTGTCGCAATCAAGGGTTTCATCAAAAATGAAGAGTACGCAACCAAAGCGAAAGAATTGATTGAGAGTGTAGAGCTTTGGAAAGAGATCTGGGGTGGGTCGGATGGTGAAGTGTGGCCTACTGATGAGGAAGTGAGGGAGTATATTACCGTTGGGGTGTCAAGGTTTTTTAAAGATACTAGACATTTTGATCCGAGGGATTATTACCATGGATAGATAGATGGATAGTGTAAGACCGCTTTGTATATATGTACTATACTGTAAAATTGATAATATAACTCGAATGGAATCACAAACCGCCTATTTTAGTCAGAAAACCCTAGAGCAAGTTATCAACACACAATAGTGATTAAATCCTCCACGAACCATTAGTCAAAAAGACTTCTAATTTACAAAGCAAACACATGTCAGCCCAAAGAATCTTCGTCTCGTCCGAATCCACGGAACTCCAAATGGACCCATGAAATATGCGTGCCGTCGACACTCCACTGACATATATTCGACAGTTTTTGGAGGTACTACGACATGTAACATAACAGGTCCGGCAGGAGAGGGGAAATGGCTCTCGGACATTAAAGAACTATCCCCTAGTTGTAGTTTTGATAATTTAGAACCAGATTCTACATCAGGCTCACAACGATACTCTAGATCTAACCATTCTTCCCAATTTAGACCTTCACGTTCATTGTATTTCACCTGGATATCATGCACACAGTCACCTTCCTGTATCCACTTTGATAAATAACAGTTAGAGAGTCTCCATGCTTGATCATAACAAACTCAAGATACGTGTTGAGTTTGGGGGCCATGCTAACCATATGACAGGTGTGAGTGATACAGATAGAATCAAGTGCTGACGGACAACTAACACCTGCATTTCCTGGCTTTTGGGAAGACTTCAGAGGCAGGATTGGATGTTAACTTGTATTGGTTGACAAATACGAGGCGAAAGAGGAATCACCTCTTGACAGGGAGTCGCTATAGCCCATGGAGGCATCCGCACTCTATATAAAATATATGTAGTGAATTTGCTATAAATGAGACGTATGGGTCAGTCAGGAGATGCTAAACTGCAGAATATATCTATCTAGTAAGATGTTATAATAACTTGCCCTTATTCTACCTTACAAGGAGCAACAAGTCTCCAGTAACAATGTTAGATTTCAACGAGTGGTATTACTCAGAATAAAGTATGTAATGCTATTCGCAAAAGAGGAAAGGCGTTAGAAGATTCTTAGAAGGCCGTCTCAATCAATGGTAACATCTCGCTTAACAAACAGTTCTCCTCTCGGTACTTCTAAGGTAGGGTTCCGCAAAGGCTTACAAGGTCGCAAGCTCCCCTATTTTGGTTATTTCTTGTTAGATATCTTATCCTTTGTTATAATAATTTAAACTAAGAGGAACTAGGAGGAAGGACCATACTTCCGGCTAGCTAACTCTATCCCTGCATTCTCGCTCTAGTCTCTTTCATATTAAAAATCAATGTTAATAACGTGTAAATATTTGTATAGTAGTTGTATATTCCTAACTACGGAATGCAAATTTCCTACTATGTTCCCTACGTTTCCCTCCTACCCTCAAACTTGTGCCCTTTAGTCAACGCACTCCTAAAATCCAGAGCCTCCCAGTCCCAATCCGAGGTCCAATTCAATCCTTCATAATTTTCATAAGGCATAACACATGATAACAAACCAGAAAACCACACCATATGCTCAGGTTCACAGCTTTGGCCTTGTAATACAAATACAAGCCTATACGGCAATGGGAATGTACTCTATAAGGCTATAAAGATAGTCCAGTTCTTCTCCATATCTCGCAAAAAGACATATATTTAATGAACATCATTTCTCTCGTGTAAAGGAGCTTAAAAATCAAAAATTATAAATCAACTCTCGGTGATCCGTCCTCACCATCCCTCAGTCTCTCCCTCCTCGAAGAGCTTGTGCCCCAACCACTCTTGAGGCCTAAGACTTCAAGGTCGACATAAGCACCATCGGCTAAGCCTGCAATATTAACAGCGATGGTATCTAGCTCTCCAGTGGGGAAGAAAATCATCGTCCCTGCGTCAACACCACCATTGAGGAAGACTTCTAGAATCGACCGGTCCATGATACCAGTCATCTGATAATTCTGCGTAGCGGGACCGGCAGAGTTGGTTTGTGTGTTGAAGGGGAGAACACCGCTAAGGGAGGTAATCTCAGGGGCTTCGCTCCAGCCTGTAGTATTTGTGCGAGACATGCTGAATGAAGCAGTAGAAGCATCACTGGCTGACGTAACAGTCACAAGACTGAAGATGAGGGATACAGATTCCCCTGTACTGGAAGCTGTGAAGTCGAGTTCAACTGTTGCAGTACCCTTAGATGCGGCATAAGAGGGTGTCGTGACGTTTACCAGGAATTGCAACGCGCCAGAAGAAACGGAGGAATAGTCGATGACCATTCCACCATTTCCAAGTTTGCTTTCTGAGGCTACGGTTGAGGAGATCATGGGTATGAGAGTGTAAGGCTCTGAAATGAGATCATAGCCTGCAGGAGAGATGTTTGCGAGATAATGTGTTCGGGCTACGCTTTGAGCTGATAGCCATCCTTCTCCTGTTCCCGTCGGCACGGTCGTCGCGTAGGCGAGATTAACAGCCCAGCTCATACTGATTGGCTCAGGGCCAGCGAGAACGTCGTAGAAGAATGCTGTTGCGTATGAGTCGGGTCCGAAATCCAAGACGCGGGTTGTGAGCGAATCAAAAGGTGTGAAAGTGGTTCCATTAAAGGTACCGGGGAAGTATTTCACAATGCCGCCATTATTAAGACCTCCACTTTGGATCGACACGGAGAGAATGTAATGATTTGGCTGAGGGGCGCTATTTACTGAGCTTGAAGCTGTGTTTCCTCCGTGGAACGGGACGCCTAGGAGCTGAGGACATTCAAGGACACCTGTGACGCCTGGATTTGACCAGGTGGAGACTTGCGTCCAACTGAGCAGATTTGATGAGGTGTAGAAGGCAAGAAATCCCTCGTCTGCATGGCTAACTACCATCACCCACTTGCTACTCTCAGCATGCCAAACGACCTTGGGATCTCGGAAACCGTGCTGGTTCAACGAGATGACAGGATTTTGGTCATAGAAGGTAAAGGTGTAGCCGCCATCGGTGGAATAAGCGATTGCTTGAGCTTCTTCAGCATCGGTGTAAGCGGTGTAAATTGCGACAACTCCATTCTTCTGGTTAGGGAAAAAACCAGATGTATTGTCAACATCGACTACGATGCTACCGCTGAAGATGGAATAGAGGGGTGAAGCTGTTCCCGGGATGGCAATGGGATGATTTGTCCAGGAGTACAAATCCGTTGATGTTGCGTGACCCCATTCCTTAAGATAGCCGGGATTTATAGTTGGTGCATCTGAGTTAGATTAGCTTTGGGCGTCCCAATATATGTGGTGTAACGAACGATCGCTCGCCTATCTGACATGGTGCCAAGCAAACCTGACCCATGACACGACAGTCATGTGACCACGACGCTGAAACACCTGACACAGGGGAAAAAAGAACAATTGAGAGGATGGGAAGAGGATGGGACTAACATTGATAGTAAAGATGCCAAAGACCGTCAGCGTCTCTGAAAAGACCATTGGGATCATTCATCCAATTCTCTGGCGGTGTAAAGTGAACTTGCGGGCGCCATGGATCTGAATAACTGGGCGTCTGTCGGCTCTGTACCTCGTCTTCTATGCTTTCGATGTTCCTGGGAGGTATAAAGGACGCCCGTGCAAAGGTAATGTAGCCGAGACTGGCACATAGTAATGAAGAAACTCTCATTGTGAAGTTTGACGTAAAGTAATAAGATCAGCAGCGGTGGTAGTCGACGCCGTAAGAATTGGTTTGATGTACTGGATGTTTCTGTCTGGTACCTGAGTACTCTCTCTCTCTGGGTAATGTACTGTTTATAAAGGAAGGAATTGTCTGACACACAGAGCCATTCTATTGCATTGTCTCTGAAACAGAAGAGAAAAAAAACCACGAAAACTTGGGGTATATAAGCACTTTGATCTACGGATTGTCGAAGCCTATTGAAGCCTGCTTTTTTGTCTTTTTGTGTTCGGGACTCAATCGAGAAGGGTAGGGGTTAAGGGAAAGAATGAAGGAAAAGAAGAAGGGGAGAAGGAGAGAAGAAAGAGAGACAGCAGGGGAGACCAAGTGACGGTAATGGCGGGAGTTTTCCGGTTTCTTGCCTGGTCTCTGCCATCACGCGAGTCGTTCTCTGTTGCGCGCGTGGCATTTCCTTCAGCTGTTTTGGTTGGCAACCACGTCCACCATGTCATCCTTAGTATTGATGTGTCAAAGAGTTAGAGTTCCGCCCCTTCAGGTCTCGTGCAAGGAAAAATACTGAATGCGGTCATCCTCTCGGCCATATAGACCATATCATTGGTCGCGTGCAGTTGTTCCCCTGGCATGGGACTCCCTTGGACCGAGGTGGTGGTTGAGATTAGGTTAAGCCTCAAGGCGCGCTTAACCCGCGTCTGCCGCGTTTATCTGACTGAGCCTTTGCCTTGAGATCTCGCCAGCAGCGCCATCTTCTTTCAACTGATATCTCCACAAAAACCCCCTCCCCCCCCCAAACCCCAGATCATCTTTGGACAGCTTGAAGGGGTAGTAACCTTCAGGAAGGGTGTGTTCCCCTTCCTGTTCCTGTCCTTTCGCACCAATATTTCCTCATGATGCGGGGTGAAAAGCTTCGTCTGTGTCATTTGGAACTGCCGTCGGACTGGGTCTGATCAAGTGCCAGAGTGCTGGCCGAATTGGGTCCGACGGTTTTCGTCCTACAACGTGTGTGCTGTACATGGGCAGCGCATAGTCAAATCCATGCACATTCCATGAACCATGTCTACCAGCAATTATCTCCATTGTCTATTACTTCATCGTGGGCTTCACCGACTCGAATTGGTCCTGTTAATTGTTGTTGGAGTCAGTGCAACCTTCTGACATTCGGTATTCAATGGTTGAAGGTGCACGAGAGTAAGACCACGCGCAACGTCGATCGCGAGACTAGCTGTCTAATACTTTGGTGAGACAGTAACATTTGGTTTGGGAGATATGAAAGCCGTTATTTGTCTCTCCTCGCACTTGAAGAAGTGCCTACTAATGTCAACTCGGCATTATTATTATTTCTTATTCGTGCGGATTGTTCTTCGGCCCGTTCCCCTACTCCACGTTCTACTCTTGCCAAAGTTGAGTCGTCTAGGTGACATCATTAAGTCTATAGATCTCGAGCCTCTGTCAAGAGACTCAAGAAGAGCGGTGCCAAGTCGCCATCCTTGGAACAACATGCAGTCTTCGCAACATCCCTTCATAGAGGCTGCTGGTCCAACATAACGTCGCATTTCTTCCAATTAGAATGAACTAAAGTTTACTAGTCCACTCTTTGATGGCTAGGACCGCTTCCTCAACGCCTTTCACGATGACGGTTGGTTGAACACCACACAGTTCCCCCAATCGATCATTCCATCCGCCACTCCCATGATGACCACCGACTCTATCTACCCAAGCCGCTTGTAACCCAGCAACTCTCGCCCCCACAATGTCAAAGGGATTCCCACTAACCAGCCAGACCCGCCCGATCTCGTTCTCACACCCGACTTTCTTCGCTAGGTACTGGTATACCTTCATGTCTGGCTTGAAAGTGCCAACCCCTTCTACAGTTATCAAGTCTTTGAATACTCCTGCATGTGAAGAGAGCGATGGCGATCGCTTTATGGAAGAAGTAACCATGGCGTTGGTGCCATTTGAAAAGATATAAGCTTCGGTATACGGATCAGAAGCGAGCGATTTTAGAGCGGGTTGAACATCGGGAAAGCTGCCAAGACAATCATATGCTTCCATCAACCTCTTGGTTTCCGCTTCCGAGAGGGATAATTTGTGCTCCGCAAGAGCATGTTTCAACGATGCATTGGTGATCTCATGGAAAGGCTTGTATAACGCTGGTGTATTTGGTGAGTGGGTGTGTCGATATAGCGGTGAGGCATAAACACTTACACATGCTATTCATTCGCCATGTGTACTCCAATTGATATCTTCTCCACAATGCAGCAATTGACTCGGCCTTTTCCTTCCCGAAGTGAGTTGCTAACTCATCTACTATTGACTCCGTAGAGAGCAAAGTCCCGTACAAGTCGAATGCTATGACTGTTTTTTTATCGGCTGACATCTTGCAGATGAAGTTAGAAGCAAGAGAACGAGAGGCCCCAAGGTAAGTTACATAAATAATGAATACACGAAAAACGGATGAATTACATTCCTTAAGAGGCATCTATGAGGTATTGACATAGCGGGGTCTTTGCACACGTGATCTCGATTTTGTTAGTGACGTAGCGTCGCGCCCTTTGCAGTCAAGATACGACGACCACACTCGAAGACTACAATGGCATCGCATTGCTTCCTGGTATCCTGCAAAAGCTATATCAAGCTAACCCGTGGCATTGTCGGCATTACCCGACCCCATGATCCCAGAAGATGAAGCATCTAATTTTCAGGTCTTTCGAGACTGCCTCTCCACCCCGCTGATTGAGAAATCAACTGCTGGTCAGTCGACCAAGAAACAGAAGAAACTGCGCAATGGCAGGAAGAC
Organism: Pezicula rhizophila; assembly: GCA_022190145.1. Taxonomy (NCBI): domain Eukaryota; kingdom Fungi; phylum Ascomycota; class Leotiomycetes; order Helotiales; family Dermateaceae; genus Pezicula; species Pezicula rhizophila. The sequence goes on from JAJONI010000567.1 coordinate 16,111, forward strand.
TGCTATTAAGCCAGTCATCTACGAGTCTAGTCTTGAGGACAGGGAGGCGAACATTGCAGAGGAACTGGCAGACTTTATAGAGGTGCATGGCCTATGGAGGACTGGCCCAGCGTGGCCTGCTTCTCGTCCTTCGTGGTGGCTCAGGTATTCCTTTGCGTAGATGCTTATAACTGAATAGTATATCGCGACAGAGCTGTTCGAAGTACTTCCACCCGAATTACGAAGGCTGAACTATTCGACTTGGATCAATAGTCTCCAGCTTCAAGCGCGTTACACCCTGCCACTAGACCTAGCAAGTTAGTATCTTCAGTCTTCAAGTAGACTACAACAACTAACTAAACGATCCAGCGACAACTACCCTCCTTAACGCCGTATCCCCGTCCATAATCAACTCCTTCCAAACCTACGACCTCCTGCCCACCAATCGCACACTTCCCGAATTTCTCAACCCAATCCTCACGACCTACCTCTCAGCCCTAACGGCGACCCCTCCCCCGCCATCTGCCACCAAAAATACTGCCACCGAATGCGAAATCTGCGCACGATCTTGGATCCCGCTTACATACCACCATCTCATTCCGAAAGATGTACATGCCAAGGTTTTAAAGAGAGGATGGCATACGGAAGATCAGTTGAATAACGTGGCTTGGTTATGTAGAGCTTGCCATAGTTTTGTGCATAGGGTTGCGTCGACCGAGGCTTTGGCTAAAGAATTTTACACTGTGGAACTGTTAGTAGGAAGAGAGGACGTGCAGAAGTTTGCGGGTTGGGTTGGGCGGGTGAGGTGGAAGGCCCAATAAGGCCGCCTGCTGCAGTGGGTTGGGTTGGCATAATCAATGAGCTGGCTGACTAGGTTATATAAATGCTCTTACTTCGTAGAAAGGAACGAACTGAAATATCAAGTGCCATGATTATTCTGATGATTCTGATTATTCCAGCAAATAAGCAGAATGAGCTCGCAATTTACGTCAACTATAATCAGCACTTTGAAGATTTAGTAGCGCACACTTTTATTCTTTGGCTATAATTTCTTCTGTTTATGAAGTACTCGTTTCTTGTCTTTGCTGATCCCGGAGGACCTCTCTAGCTCCCGGACAGTAAGTGTGTTATCAGATCACTCGAGGTTAGACTAGACTAAATATGTAAAAGAATAAAGTCTTTATGGTCAAGCTGCAATGATACATTTTCAAGTATTCTCCAAATACTTCCCCAATTAACACAAGCAAAGCTATACAACACTAGGGGTCAGTCAGAAAGGGGTATGAGACCCAATACTGTATCCACCACTACTCTGGAATTTCATTGTACCGTATCTTTTGCATTATGCTACGAAACAATCGTCGGGGCAGGCTGCAGTGCACTGACGCAGGTACAAGTAGGATCCTCTTCCCATTTGTCAGTTGATAGTTGTCCTTGTCCTTCGTACTCCGTACTTAGTTGTATTTACCTTAATTCCTTGCGATCGACATCACGCTCCACTGGTGGTGACTCGACGCGTTTCTTCGTTGTCTCCCTGTCAGCCAACCATTCCACGCGGAGGTATGGGTCCAAAACCTTGAAGCGAGTGAAGCGAGCAGACTGCCTGACAAGCGACGCCCGCTACGTCCAGATTGGGCCCAAAGTAAACAAAAAAGCCCGAAGCATCTTAATTATGCTAGACCTGGCTGGCCCTTATTATTCTGGCCTGGGGGGTGGTGCAGTGATCTCCAGGTCGCGTCCTGTCTTGCTTTCCTTCCATCATCATCCCCATCTTCATCTTCATCATCATCTGTTTATATACAGTTGTTTAATTCTTATATTCCTCCTAACTTTCTCAATTTGCTGAGTAACCGTCTTATTACCCCGCCAACTACACAAAGTATCTACTACGCCAAGTAAATATGGACGACCTCGACCATCCCCCGATAATTGACCTCGACGACCATCGATCAATCGCCGTTAGAAGAAAGAGAAGGAGTGCCAGTAGCCTTAATTCGCACTCGAGGAACAATTCAGCATCTTCACCATCCCTCAATCATGGCATCAACACTCCTCCCGCCACGCCCAAGCGATCGAAGAAGCGTGTACGCTTCTCAGACCCTGGCCCCAATCTTCTCCAGCCCGAATCATCCGCATCTTCTGGATTGACTCCCTTTATTCGTCGCGCGACACTTTGCTCCACACCAAAATCATCCAAACGACGTCACTCTACTCCTGCAACCATCTCCAATCGCTCCCAATATCATGATGAAGCACCACTATCGGGAACCTTGCAATTCGCGCCCTTGCGCCAGGTCCTTGATGGGAGAGTCAAGCGTCGACTCCGAAGAAACAGGCTGAGTGAGGAAGTAAACAATATCGAATGGGATAAACGACACGAAGCGAGGAGTCGAAAGCTGGAGGTGGAAAGGCTACGAAATGAGCTGAGAGACAAAGATCTGGAGATGCAGAGTATGCGCGATGAGCAGGATATCGCTAGCCAGCTTGAAGGCGAATCAGGATCTCCCGTCACGACCACCTCGAGGCTTAGCAGTCGAATCTCGGAACTGGAGCAACAAATCTCGGAATTGAAGGCCGAGTTGGTGCGCAAGGAAAACGCTAGGCATGATGAATCGCATTGGGACCCAGACTGGACAATGGCAGCTAAAGATCCTTTCCAGGATGGCGATGATGAATATGAGCATGGTTTTATGATCACGAATTACGATGATGATTTTGGGGTCGGCAACGATGAATTAATGACTACTCCTACACGCCTCAACACCTCGTTTCCGTCTCCACCAAGTACGCTGCCTAATACGCCATGTATGCAGCAAGGGGGGTCGTCTCCATCAAGATCCTCCCATTCAGATGCAGAAAATAATGCAGGAAAAGATGCCCTAAAAAGTCAGCTTGAGAGCCTTCAATCAGAGATTCAGAAGTTGACATCTGCAATCGCTTTTAAAGAAGACAACCACTCACGTCTCACTGAAAAACTATCGGATTATCTACCTCAGGATGAAAGCCACGACCACTCTACACTCGACTCTGCTCTTGATACCGTCCTTACACAACTGGCGCTTACACAAGCCTCCTTCCAGGAACGCAACGCCGCGTTCAACGCACTCACGTCTGAAATCTCAACCCTCGGTTTCTCATCGTCCGGGCCTGAAGAAACAATTCAAACCATCGCCAAATCTTTCCGTCAAGCACGTCTTGATCTAGAATACCTCACGCCGGGTGAAAACCCTATTGGCTTCGAGAATGGTAAACTGCTCGAGATGCTTGTTAGCAGAATTAGGGTATTACTCGAGAAGGTGAAGGAGAGAGATGATAGTATTGACCAATACCACTCGCAAGAACTTCTCTTAAGAGAACAACTAAATGCACGTGTCGATGCACTACTAGACGTACAAAAAGAACTCGGCCTCGCCACCTCCGTAGCAACAGACCTAAGAAACGAAATCGAAGAGAATGAAATCGGCACTGAACGTCTAAAATCTGCACTAGACGGGTATCGAGACGAAGTAACCTGCCTAGAAGCCTTAATCTGTAAAATGGAGACACAAGAATCAACACTCCGGTCACAACTTTCCGAAACCCAGGAGCGTTTACAAGATGAGATTCACTCGCATGAAACGACAAGAACCTGTATCCAAGGAAACGACATCCTCCTGTCCGAATACTCAAACCGGTTAGCAACAGCCCTCCAAGCAACCACCACCCTTCAACAAGAAATCCACACCCTGGAACGAAAACACCAAGAAGAAAAACAATCGTTACAAACCCTCATCAACGACCGAGACGTCTCGACCCTGGAGAGGGAGAAGAAACATGGTGAAGATCTTGCTCTTCGCGATGTGCGTGTTAATCAGTTACGAACTGAGATGGAACGTGTTAATGCTGCTTTGCATAGTGCTCATGCTTCGATTATGGGGTTGAGGAATAGGAATCGTGAGTTGGAACAACAAGTTGAGGGTGAGAAGAGCAGGGGAAGATTTGTAGTACAGAGTATGAGACAACAACTTGCTGGTGTTTTGGGGATTGGAGAGGGATATCTGAATGGTGATGTTGCTGTGAGGGGGCTTGAGGATGAGCCTCAGGGGCAGAATTGTGATGTGGCTATGGGTGGCAATGGTGACGGGATGGCTGGTGGTGAGAATAGCGGCGCGAATGATGGCAATGATGGTAACGGCAACAGTAGTCCCATCACCCAGCAACGAGGACGTATCTCGTCGAGCATAGCACCAGTTATCCGACGTGGCTTCTTCCTCGATGGTAGATTAGCTAGACGTCGTAGTAGTGGCATGGGCAAGGAGAAGGAAAAGAAACGTAGGAGATATGACAGTGGGTTAGGATTTTTGGATGAGCAAGGAGAGGGAGAGGAGATAGATGGAGAAATGATTGGGAATGATGAGGAGATGGATGAGGTTATGAATGAGGTTATGGGGGTTGGGGTTTAGGTTGCTGGATGTGCTGGTGAGTATGAAGGTTAGCAGGAGCGACGATGGAAGACAGGGGATTTGTATCAATCATGTACCGTACCTTACCATTCTCTCGCTTACCGCAGCTATTTCTTTTGTAGAATCTGCTCTTTGGTTCTGGTGTAGAGGTTGGGGTTATATAGGTTAGAGTAGTTGAGTGTTAGGGGGAGTAGTAGTATCGTGTTTTCTGTAATGATATATATTGTTTTTTAGATGTGGGGTTTGTTGTTTTATTATTGTTCTTGTCGATTTTTCCGTTTATTTGAGTCATTTCAGCCCATTATAACCAAACCAACCTTGCTTAAAAAAACAGGATCATAAGCAGAGCGTTCCCTACTAACAACAAGCCATCATCATGTCCCTCGCGCACTACAGCAGTGTGTCATCAGCCACATAATGACATCCACGTACTAAGTAGCTCGCTTATTTATTCTCTCCTAAAGAAACTCCCACAACCTACAGTCCACAAACCCACCTCCCATCAACTTAGTTCTATATTATCTTCTACTACCACCTATTAATTAGATCTCATCAACCTCAGGGTTACAAATACCCACACATTCACATTCTATCTCAGGACATTTATTAGCTGTAACTAGCGAGAGACCCCCCGCCCGCCCCCAGGGGCGTTTGCAAGATATGTGTTCACTTTCTTGTGTCTTTATTTGATGGTTAAGCTGTGAGAATGAATGGGGTTCTTTGAAGGGGATACTGTGATACGGTTATGTGTTCTGTTGTGTGTTTTTGTTTTGTGTATTTTTGGGCGGGGAGCTCGGATTTGTGGGGGTTTGGGGGTGTTACGGTGGTGCTATAATGAGTGGTGAGTTGGTTGTTGTAGGTTGCCTCTTTACGTACCTACTTATGTTCTTGCTTTATATAGCTAGACTGGATGAATGTCTGTGGTATGCTGGATTATTGAATTAGGAAGCCTGACTTCGATCTTGACCGTGACCTCGACTTTTATTTTGATATTGGTTCTAGTCTTGTCTTTTTCTTCCCTTTTGGTTTTGGTTTTGGTTTCGGTTAAAGTTTCGGTTTCGATTTCCTGCCTGAAAATCGTAGTATAGATTTAACATAGTTAAATTTTGTATGAAGCCTTCTTTTCTTTCTGCATTG
>JAJONI010000568.1:0-21663 GCA_022190145.1 Pezicula rhizophila
AGAGTGGCATTTCCTGTTTACTGCAAAACGGTATAGTTGCCATATAATAGCACCATTAAGACGTCAAATTGTATGATGAACAGCTTGGCAACGTAATGCAGTAAAAATTCCTTTTACACGATTTTCTATTATCAAAACAAATTAGGATAAAAACAACATAGCAACAGTTTCGTACTTAATAACATCATGAAGTTATCCACAGTCTTATGGTAGAGTTCACCGGCGAGGTTAAGCTGCTCTTGAGTCTTCTGTAGGACCCGTTCCTGGTTTTTTGTCAGGCCTAGGGCCGACCACAACGAGCTGCTGCTGGTTAGGCTACTACTGGAGCGCTCGGTCGATTGTAAAGCTTGCGGTTCTCCTCATGATGCTGATTATGGGTGAGTATTTTTGTATCTGTTAAGAAGGGATATAGGAACTTAAAATGGGGTTGTGAGTGCTCGAAACATAACCTAGTACTTTAAATGACCGATGCTAGAATTTCTGGATGTCCTTGGGTGCGTATAATCTCACATGTTGTATATGGTCTACGGTTAGGTAGATAGTAAGCTCTTTGTTGTTGATGGCAACTGTCTTGGGGCGTATCTAGGTAGACCATATTAATTGTGTTTGAGAGCACGAAGAAATTTCAGAACTGCACTACCAATGAAAAGTATGGACTTTTATACTCGTAAATTCCCTACATAGCTAAATGAGAACTCCACCTAGCTATTCCTAGTTAGGAATACTTGTTAGATATAGAAGCAAATAGTAGAACGCAAGTTCAAGTCTTCGCTTCTCGCTTATGTTGCTGTAAATTTCGATACCTACCTAGCGATGGAACATCTCAAGTTCGTTATGAACAGATGAAGTCAAGTAACTTCCTATATTTGTCGCCTCCTTAAAATGCTATGACTCTAGGGAGTCAGAAATTATGGCGGGTTGAAAACAATCTCACTCAAAAATGCTTGTTGACTGATATGTGCTTCTTTTCTCTGATTCCCTGGTTTTCCGTGTCAAGTATGAAAGAAATCGTACTTAGTTTTTAGCCTATATATAGCCAGCAGCAGAGTGCATGACAAGTTGTGCTGTTGATCGGATTTTTGAGAACCTAAAAAAATACCAGAATAAGTGCGCTACAGAATGCTAATTACAGAGCAGCGGATAGGCATTGAAGTATATATAGAGACTCGAAAAAAATACTGACGACATCGCTCCCCGCCTGCTCTTGCATCTTTTTCTCAAGAGGCTTAACTAGAGAACTTTGTTGTATAACTGTTATTGACATCTTCTCTGATACTATAAATAAAAGCAAACTGTATCTACTTGGATGCTTACCTATAAAACATGAATTTAGAAATTCCGATTTACCGAAGAGGTAGTCCTCGTGGGTGGATTTGGCTGGTTACTTATGAATTTTTAGGCCTCTGGGAAAAATCTTCTATTTAATCCCGTTCAAAATTCGCATACTTCCTTAAACTATACTAGAACTTACGAAGGAGAAATATTGAAACTTCTAGAAGGACGACGTTATATTCTTTACAGAGTACTCCGTAGCCTCGTAGCATTGCGGCATAAAGTCTGCCACCATGACAGTGCCACCTCACATACTTTTGGAGGGAAACCCAAGGTTGTGAAAAGTATTTGCTGGGCAGCAGTTTTTACCTATATTGTGATTCATTGTGTTTTTATGTAGGTAGATAAGATTACATTAAGATGATGATGGTTCAAAGACATAGAGGAGTTGGTGGCTCTCCCACCCTTGAACACACCCAAGAACTGTTAAGCCTAAAATGGACAAGAAACCCCGTGGCCAAGCTCTGTTATCGCATTATCGGGTTTTCTTATCAGTGACACTGTACAATAATGTCTGAACAAGTGGAACTGTTCGCTATCAGTGATCAGTGTTGTTGCCTTCCAAGTAGCGAAAGGTCGACCAACAGCTTTCTTGCCAAGAAGCCAAGTTCCGTAGTCATACCTTGGCCCCTACCAAATTACCCCAATGGTGGACAATGTAGACAAGGAAACTGATAAGAAAAGCTTGACAGGAGCTCTTGACTAGCAAAGAAGCTCTGATTGTACCGGGTCTATGGTTGAAGAAGGGATGAAATCCGGGGATGAAAAGTACATAAGCCTGCTTCTCTTTCCACGCGTGCCCGAGCTGAAGTAGTTCGTCGTTGTCAGATTTCCAACTTTGAGTAGTGACTGACTGTTGAGCTAATCGGCAAGATGAGCATAGTATGTTGAACCCGTTGTGCTATTGAAGTTCTGCACTAACTCAAAAAAAAAAAAACAGCCACAGTTCAATTCTTCTGAGCCCAATGGTGGCGATGTTACCCTCGTCGATGTTAATGCTCAATACGCTGGCTTCGAATACCACTACACGTATTTGATTTTCTGTGGTTTCATCGTTTGGGTGATTATTCCTGGTATCGGTCTTCTATATGGAGGATTGGCGAGGCGCAAGTCAGCTTTGGCATGTCTTTTCCAGAGCTTGATGGTTGCATCAGTTACAACTATTCAGTGGATGTTCTGGGGCTACTCCCTTGCATATTCTCGAACGGCAGGGCCTTTTATCGGAGATCTGGCCAATTTCGGTATGATAAATGTAACGGCAGCTCCTTCACCAGGTAGTGCTGTGATTCCCGAGATTGTGTTCTGTCTTTACCAAATGCTATTTTGGTAAGTTCTCTTTCCTCCATTATTGACTTCTTATGTTGACAGTCACCATAGTGCTTGCACAGTACAGATTGTTGTTGGTGGTGCTTTCGAGCGTGGTCGCATCATTCCCTCTTTGGTTTTTGGATTCCTGTGGGCCACAATCGTATATTGCCCCATTGCGTGTTGGACGTGGAATTCCAATGGTTGGCTATACAATCTGCCTTCTTTGGACTTTGCAGGCGGTGGTCCTGTCCACATTTCGTCAGGTTGGTCAGCGCTCGCCTATGCTTTTGTCCTGGGCAAGCGTAAGCACACCGGAGAGAAGTCCCACGGAAAAGCCCATAACACCAGCCTGGTCTTCTTGGGTACAGTCCTCATATGGTTTGGATGGTAAGTTTCAAGTCTGAGTTACTCCTTAGCTGTGGAGGTATTTAAAACAAAAATGCTGACTCCGAATTCTTGGCTTACAGGTTTGGCTTCAATGGTGGTTCTGCCCTCAATGCGTCAATTAGAGCCATGTATGCCGCTTTCAATACCAATACTGCAGCCGGCACTGGGGTCATTGGCTGGGTTATGGTCGACTACTTCAAGCACGGTAAAAAATTCAGCTTAGTGGGCGCTTGTGAAGGTGCTATTGCTGGGCTGGTTGGGATCACACCTGCTGCTGGATTTGTGAACGTGTGGTGTGCTGCAGTAATTGGTTTCATCACTGCTGCTGTTTGCGCATCCCTCCAGAACATAAACGAATGGCTACATGTCGACGAGGGATTGGATGTTTTCAAGCTCCACGGAGTTGGTGGTATGGTAGGAAGTTTCTTGACTGGAATTTTCGCAACCTCCCAAGGTCAGTTGTCTTGCCTTCATATCCTAAACTTCTATTAACAACCCACTAGTCTCTCTCCTTGACGGTGTTAGCGATTACTCTGGAGGTATTGACGGTAACGGCATCCAAGTTGGTAAACAATTCGCCGAGATTACTGCCATCTCCTCTTACTCTTTCGTTGTGTCCTGCGCTCTTCTCTACCTCTTGAAATGGATCCCTGGCATGCACCTCCGAGTTAGCGAAGAAGCTGAGAAGAATGGCTTGGATTTAGATCAGTTCTTCGATGAGCAGATTGGTGATTGGGGTCTCTTTGACGAGTTGAGCCGTAAGAGGGAGGAGCTATTCACGGCACCTGGAACCCCGTCCTTGAGAGAGTTGCCACTCCCTGAGGCTGGAGCTGAGAGTGAAGACAGCATTAAGAAGGCTTAGAGAATGGTACTCCATACTCTAACAACAGCATAGATACGGAAATGGTGCAAACCATCTCATTTTGTTTTATTTAATCACGGAAGTCTTGTCTAATGATCAAATTTCCTCCCCAAGTCAACAGCAAAGCTTTCTTCATCACTGTGACATAATTCACCTACAGTCTCCCATTTCGCCTGCATCAATAACTAGTCTGTCCGCAGCATTTGGGACTCGACAAATAAAGATAGTGTTGAGAGGCAATATCAGTCTTGGATCTCCTCGCCTAGCTGCTCCGATTTTTTCTTGGATCGCTTGATTATCAGCAAAAGTTAGGAAAACACAAAGGAAAACCAACGAAAGGAATTTTATCAAGGTATAAATTCCTCCCTGAATCTCTTATCGAGTCTGGGATGTTACAGGCTATCAAACATTGTCTGGATGGAGGACAAATCTGGAAGGGTACCGAATCCTTCCATTTGACGATTTATTCTTTGAAGTAGTCAAGAAAGGTGATCTATCTAGCTACTGTCCGCAACATGCTTGTTAAAAGATGGGATTTTATTACGGATAGAAATGAGATATCACTTACAGCTCTACATGTAAGTTTATCAGTTCAAGTTACTTTGTAGTTTCTGTTATTAATAAGGATTATCAGTTAGTTTGCAGTAATATATAAGTATGTCGAGCTTTGTGGGTTTCTATTAGCGGTAGGATGTGATATCTGGGCAAGTAGCGATTGTTGCAACGCGTTAGTCTCCAATCAACTTGTTTATGGACTGTCTAACGCTGATCTATAGTACTCCCCTACATCTTGCAGTAGTACCAACTTCGAATCACCCATGCGCTATATTTCGCTCCGATATTTCTCATTGTATAACGCGCCAACTTATCAACACGGGTGCCGGCAAGGTCCTCTTTGATGCTATTGTTGGAGTCTTGTCACGTTTTTATGGATCTCCAGAGATGTTCTGGTACATTCAATAACAAGTTTATCTGACTTTTTCTGAATTTTCGCTAGATGAAAGGTTTCGAATTGCCACAGTTCTAGACTCTCGTAGATACGCTATAAAGACTATCAGAACCGTTGTAGGAGGCAAGCGTTTTGATAATGGACTCGTAACTCTGGCCGTTGGCCAGACCTGCAGTTTGGTGCGCGAGCAATGTTGTCGAAGGGATTGCCAAAACGCGCTGCTTTTATCTCTGCCATTACAGTTACAAGAAAATGGAAGAAAGGATTGCTGAATAGCGAGCATTGCTAAGAGAAGTTATTCTTCTTGCTGGTGTACAATTTTCACTATAAATAGAAATTTAGAAGATACGAGGCCCTATCAATATATACCTTGTCTAAAAAGTGGATAACCCAAGGATGTGTAGTACTTAGTCGTAGCAAATGTGTACGCCAACAGGTATCCCCTAGGTGGTATGTATCCAGGTCACGGGTGTAGTGGTATGTGTGTATAGCTAACTAGCAGCACTTGTTACAGATGTAGTCGATCTACGTAAAGTTATATATAATTTATAATGGGTTTCTGTCCTATGGTTATGTTTTCACGCTTTTATGTAATTTTATTGATTTACAGTTAATATAGTCTCGAATTTCCCTATACATACATAAAGACATAGGAAGCAGTATATGCTAAGTGCTTAAATAGAATCTTATATTATATCCATGTAGAAACTGGGTCTAGACCACCTGGGGGTTAGGAAACAAACCCTTTTCAATCCCATGCTAGGTCCCCTTAATGACTTGCTTTGGGATCTCCAATCGACTGGTGTTGACCTCCTAAAATATGGTGAACAGAAAGAATGCCCAAATCTCGGACATGGCGTGGATTTACACGTACAATATTACTTACCAGGTCTGTGTCTAATCACTTGTACATGCGGACCACGTCCAGAAGACTGGCACTTTTGATTTGTTGAACGGGCGAACTTTTTGCCGGAGAGTCTTGGGAAATGATTGAAAGACGCAGTTTAGAGGTCAAATCTTCGAAAGAGTAGCTGACACTTTTGTTCCTGGTTCTTAAGTTGAGGAATGGGAGTAATTTTGAGTTCTTTCATAGAGCCAGAGGAGCTGGAACTTAGAGTCTTTGCGAGTGTGGAGGCAACTTGTATCCAGAGTAACCTTGGAAACAAGTGTTAAATCAAGTATCGGAATTAAGTAAATTACTTTAGCGAAGTGAATTACCTACTCAATTAAGTCAGTTACTTAATAAAACGGCTTGTGCCCTTATGTGACTGTTATTTTAATAAAATACCCCATAATTAGAGGGAGCACGTAGCAAGAGCTACATTGTAAAGAACATTTTACAGTTTCCACAAGATGAACAAGGACGTCGCTTCCGACCTTTGGAGGGAAAAGGGGGTCTATTACCTGATATTTTAGGCTACTAGAAGTTCCCCGTTGGCATGCCCACTTTTCTCAATCTTAACCCATCTTCGCCATTAATCGCATCTCTCACCTCATCCGGAACATCCTCAGTCACCACCACTCCTCCTTTACTGTTCACCTTGAGTTGCCTCGCATCTGTATAATTGATCCACTGTTGTATCGTGATGTGAGGATATACTGATTATCGCCGTCCGAGCAGGTGGACTGTCACCCAACAAATCATATCTACCTCTTTCCTGCCAACAGAATGAGTACCCGATCTCGTGGAGGTTGTGTAGATTGCAAGCGTTCCAAGGTCAAATGCGATGAAGCTCGACCTTCGTGCGGCACCTGTGCTCGCCGTCGCCTTGTTTGTCATGGCTATCAAAATGCCAAGGAGAAACAAAGCCAGCATAAACCGAAACGTAAAGCGAGTCCGCATTCAAGCCCCAGGAGAGTTCGTAGAAGGAGGGCTAGCAACGTTTCCGCCAGCACGCCAGTTGAGAGAATGATAACACCTATAATAGGACCAGTGTCTCTAAATGAACGCAATATGGCAACAGATCACGACAATGATGATGCTACGTCTTCTCAATTGATAACTAGTAAGAGCAGTCTGATATCAACGTACAGAGATTTGCCGTCCCCTGCAACCTTGATAAGACTGCCAGAAATTTCACCTGGTATGATCCGGCCAGAGGATGAATCCACCATCGAAGTTTATTTTAATCGTCATCCAACAGAGCTTGTCATTGGCAGAGAATTCATCAATGAAATGAATGCGAATGTACTCATGGTTTTGCAACACAACCCGAAAGCAATTGGCGATTGCCTCTTCGTTCTCGGTAGTTTATATATGGCTGCTGATGAAGAGAATTCTATTATCCCCGTTCTTGATCGAAGAGCAAAAATATTTGCTAATTTACGGTCCATGAGTGAGCTTGAATGTGACTTGGAGCAAATGATTGTCATGTTACTCGGGTTATGCGCAATGGAGGTATCTATTAGCATCCGTTTCCAATAGGACTTCACTAACAGCGTCGTTACCTCAGCTAATTGATACGAAAACACACATAGAAGAAATTCAGATTCCAGCTTTGCTCCAAAATACTGCAATCCTTATCAACCATCACATCAGTTGTGGTAAAGAAGTGACTTCACTGGCCAAATATTTCATTCGTGCTCTAGCTCGACAGGATATGATCACCTCTCTTACTCATTTCTGCCGTCCTGTAATCTCAACAACTGTTTGGCTCGACGAAGAGTGCCGCCGCACTGCAGACCGATTCATGGGCTATACAACAACAATGATGCCTCTACTGACCGAATTAAGCATTCTAGCAGAAGATGTACGGGGATCTGTGCCGATGTCGTATATCTTAGACGTTCCTAGGAAAACAAACTCATTTCCGTCGTCGCAAGGAAGCTCATTGACACAGAGAGCAGCGCACCTATCTGCACGGATTGCTGCGTGGGAACCTACTCTTACTCGGGGTGTATCTTTCCGATCCTCAAGAAAGTTCCTCTCGCAAGCATTCTCTTATAGGTCCGCAGCTCTTCTATATCTGCATCGGCTCTTTCATCCGCCGAACTCATCTTTTGATGCCGACGAAGTCGCTGTCGAAATGGCGTATAAAGTACTTGTTTATACGAGTAACCAATATCCCGAGGATCTGAGAATGTCCTTATGGCCTGTGTTCATTGCCGCATGCGAGCTTACTAGTGAGGACGATCGAGCGGTTGCCCTCGAGGCATTTGATGCGATTTGCACGCACAGACGCACTGCTACATCGTTGAGGACAAAGCAGTTCTGCATTGAGCGAGTTTGGAAAGCTAGAGATTCAGGACTGAGCTGGAACTGGATGGATCTGGTCGCTCAATATCCTGGAGAATGCTTACCAATTTAATGCTTCACATGAGCAAAATCAGGTAGGCTCTACTGCTCTAAGGTTTCAAAAGCTGTTCATTACATCCACTTATCACCAATAGAGTCGGTTATTTGACTACCAAAGAATTGAAAGTTGGACACTATCACAGTATAATCGGTAGCCACGACATCTTTGTTTTACTGGAACAGCACCTCTGGCGATTAATCAATAAACTCTATTACATTCAGGCGTTGAGAACTTGGTCGATGAGTTCTACATCCTTCAAAAGCTGCTCGTCCCCAAGTCGCGGTCCGACTAGTTGGAGAGCAATAGGCGCGCCTGCCATGAGCTTTGGCTCGTCTATGAGTAGTTAGTAAGACAATGTTGTGAACTTGGTGCAAAGGGATGCACATACATAGTGTTTGATTGTATTCATCATTCTCTTTGTTAGAAGACAGAGGAGCGAATGCCGTATCGAGAGGATCTTTCTCGGGATCAGCACTAGAGAATGGGATTATGACGGCTGGGTACTATTTTCAATTGATTAGCATTAATCACTGTTAGGATTCTGCAGACCTACATCAACAGCATTCCAAGCTACAGTGTAGGAGTCGATCATCCAATCCCCCGCTTTCACAGCAGTGTGTGGCCCGACGGGACAGAGGACAACATCCACCTTCGCTTCTTGCCAGCGATCAAGCATTTCCTTTTGAATAGCTCCTTTCTTTGCATTCCACGCCCACATTTCTTCTGGGGCTTTGGGTGGAATATCCCAGAACCCAATTTTCTTGACCGACGGCACCACAGGCTCGCCAGCTTTCGCAACTTCAGAACTTGGGTATTAGCTTTGCAACTTCTTCAAAGTTTCAAGAGGACTAAAATATGAACTCGGAGCAGCGAGACATATCCCGAGAGTCGAGATGATGTGATGTTTGGAGACCGTTTTGCAGCACCTCAAGCATTCTGGAATAAGATGAATATGACTGAATTTACTCACGTTCACGTTTTGGATACGATAGACCGTCGAGTGTGAATAGTTCTTTGGTGACTTTCCGAATCTCCGCGAAATCTGGTGGAGTAAAATCTTTTACCTCGAATCCTGCTGCCTCAAGCTTTGCTCGTGCTTCTTTCAGGCCTCTCTGGATTGGCGGATGCGGTGTTAAACCACTCTTATGGACAACACCGACGACCGGTTTTCGAGCGCTGGTACCCTGCTCCATAATGCCAGGTATGATTGCTGGGTCCACAGTCCACGGCTTCACGTCCCGAACAACGCGTGTGAGCAGACTCAAGTCGCGAGCTGAGGTTGCTAAAGGACCACAGACAGCGGGAATTCCAGTATTCATTCCCACCCAGTTTGATGCTGCGTAGCCAAGCATAGGGAGAATTCCGAAGGATGGCTTGAAACCATATGTCCCATTTGCAGCCGCAGGTATTCTATGACTATAATCAGCCACATACTCATGAAGGGTAGGTAGAACATTGAAACTACCGAATGGAACCTCCAACATCTGTTCCAATACCCAACGCACTTCCTCTGAAGGCTATCATAGAGCCTTCTCCGCCACTGCTTCCACCACTTGTCAAGTGAGAGACCACAGGATTTTTAGTTTGTCCGAAAACATTGTTATGAGCTTCTGCCACCAGCATAGTCTGTGGCGTATTTGTCTTAGAAATTACTACAGCACCAGCGCCACGAACTATTTCGATCATGTAGCTGTCATATGTAGAGGGGTCAAATGTTCTTGAAATATACCCGTCACTTGCATCATAACCCTTTACATGAAAGCATTCCTTGTACAACAATTAGCCAATTTAGCTTTGTGCTATGAAGTGAAAGCTACCTTGAAAGTCATAGGAAGGCCATGCAGAGGCCCAACGGTCTTCCCAGTCCTCTTGAAAGTCTCATCTAACTTCTCAGCAGCGGCAATTGCATCAAGGAACATGATCTCGGTTAGAGAGTTGCACAGCTGCTGTCCTACAGCAGCACGCTTACAATACGCAGTGACGACTTCTTTCGCGCTGTATGTGCCATCTGCAATCTTCTCCAGCAAACCCGTCGCATCATAATCCCCAGTAATCTTCAATTCTTTCTCTGAGAGGATTCCGCAAGACGCTGCAACAGGACGTAAATCGACCGTTCCTTCTTTTGGAAGCGCTTCAGGACTTAGAATCCACTCCTTTGGAATCCGAGAAAGTTGTTCTGCTTTCTTCGCAGCTGCGATCTCCGTCCATGGTTTTACGGTCATCGTGGTTCGTAGATCTTCAGATGCCCAATGATATCACTTCCAAATTCAAACTCAAATTCACAGATGACTCTTCTTCGGCCCGTTCATGAAAAATGGAAGAAGAAAGTTGGGAGGAAGAAAATGTCCGACACAATATTCTCCTTGCAGAAGATGGCATCATCTATCTAGTTAAATATTCCGTGACGATAGCCTAGATAGCTGTCAGCCAACAGGATATTTACAAAGCTTATTTACTTCCTCCTTCAGCTAATAGCACATTATAGCACATTATTTAATAAGCACTTAACTTCAAGAGCTCTTATGAGATAGCCTTTCATCTTTCATGCAGTTGGATAGCATATATGCGGACCGATAATTATCCTATTAGCTGTATGCACCCCACTTTTGTGTTGTCGACAGTTAAGCAATTGTCCCTCCTCCTCCTCCTCCACTAGCTCGGCTAAAGTTATCTCGATGATAGTTGCGGAGTAAATACGTCCGTGTGAGCGAGGTAAGTGGTGACGCCCTAGGAACAGATTCCGGTCATAACCACCACAATGGGATGCATCTGTATAGAGCCCCCAATGGGCACATGCAGTACTCCCAGATAGTTTAAGTTGAGAGGAGACCCTTTAGAGTCGCTGCTCAGTTGATGCCGGTGTCTACATCCAAGATGGCGATTCTACGATTAATTATATCTCTCTTGTTCGTTTGTGTTCCTACGGATCTTCTCATTGGATCATCTGATGTCGAGCACTGCTTAATTGAAGATAACGTAGCATCTGGTCGGAGATTGCATGTTGGAAATACGCGCACAGTACCACTTCTGTCTCCTTGTGCATTATCTGAGAGGGGAACTGCAACCCAACAAATGCCAGGCACTGCTGTTATCAAAGATGGCACTCTACCACATATAAAAGACAATTCGCTTCCAAATTATCTACTTACGAAGGATACGTGACTTTGAGCTCACTAACAATATTCAAGATGTCCGATATTGAGAAGAATACGATACCTGCAATTGAAACTTCCAATGGCCCAATTTCAAAAGGAGAAGTAGTGGAGCTCGCAGCAAAAGCACAGCTAGATGAGCTGCATACAGATCTCGCATTGGGCTTATTTCAACAATCGCTTCAATATGACGAGGCTCAACTCGAGAGAGATGCAATCAAAGTGAAGAGGAAGCTGGATTTTATTGTGTTACCCATGATGATGACGACTTACATGTTGAGTTTTCTTGACAAGCAAACGTAAGTTGAAGTTCCTGACTGCAAAAAAACTTTCAACGACTAATTTGCGTAAAGACTCAACTATTCAAATGCATATGGTCTCCAAGCCGATACCCATATGAGAGGAGACGACTACTCTTGGGTAGCATCAGCTCTCTATTTCGGTTGGTTAATCGGTGCATGGCCTTCCAACCTCGCCCTACAACGATGGCCCATCGGACGTTTCGTTGGCGGTATGCTTTTCATCTGGGGTGCAATCTGCATGTTACAAGCTGCCGTATTCAATTTCTCCGGTTTCTTCGCTATACGATTCTTCCTAGGATTTGTAGAAGCATGTATCTCACCTGCGTGGATCCTCCTTACCTCAACACTATGGACACGAGAGGAGCAACCACTCAGGACCAGTTTTTGGTTGGGCATGAATGGAATGTCGAGTATTATCGGAGCATTATTAGCTTACGGACTGGGACATGTAGAAAATCTAGCGGTGCCGAATTGGAAGTTGATTTATTTGGTAAGCACATCTAGCTATGACAGCAACAACTCACAAATGCTAATAGAAAACTCAAAAGGTCGTCGGAACTTTAACAATAGCGTGGGGAGTAATAATCTCCCTCTATCTACCAGATGGACCTCACAACGGAAAGATGTTCAGCCCATACGAGAGAGTAGTAGCAGTATGGCGTATCTCACGCAACAAAACAGGAGTCAAGCATACCAAGTTTCTAGGACATCAAGTCAAAGAAGCTATCATTGACCCAAAGACTTGGTTATTGCTTCTTATGGGTGCTTCATATGGGATGCTTAATGGAGGGATTGCTAATTTTGCAAGTGCGCTGATTAAAGGATTTGGATTTAGTCCTTTGAAGGCTAGTCTATTGCAGATTCCTGGTGGTGCTTTTGAAATTGGGGGGTGTATTGTTTTGGGGTACGTTGCTACCTTTAAGAATATGGCCGGGGCTAGTATTATTAGTGAGTTCTTCATGTTCATCGTTCTTTTCCTGCGGATGGCTAAATACGGGCTTTGACCATCTTGAATTCTTTATTGATTTGAGTTGAGTAACTCAACGAAGATGGTAATATCCTCACGGCTATACAGCGGCCAAGAAAGATAAGAGCATAAATCTTCTGAAAATCTCAAGCTCCGAATTTGTTAAATTCAATCTTCAAAAGGCTAAAAACATCTAGTGGGTCTCCTACCCGGCCTGGCAGGTCTTATAGGAATCCTCACGATCCCCATCTCCCAACGCTACACCCTCGTAGCAATGGCGTGGCTCCAAAACGTAATCGGATCCCCAATAGTCTTAAACTGGACATTGCCAGTCCTAAACGTAGCCGGACACACAAAAAGAACCACAGTCATCTCACTCTACTTCATCTTCTACTGCGCCGGGAATATAGCAGGACCACATATCTTCTTCGCTAAAGAATCGCCGAGATATCCTTCTGCCGTTAAGGGATTGACTGTTTGTTATGGCGCTTGTATGGTTCTGCAGGCTGTGTATACGGGTTTATGTTGGGTGCAGAATTCGAGAAGGGATAGGAAGGGGTATCATGCGCAGGCTGAGCAGGAGGCTTTGGAAGGGTTTGAGGATTTGACGGATTGGGAGAATGTACACTTTAGATATCGGATTTGAGGTGGGTATGTGGGTGGTTGGGAAATAAAGCATAATTGGAGGGTGGGGGATTGAGGAGTGGATTTTTGTGAGAGGGCTTTAGGAGATGTGTCGAAATGAATCGCTTATTCATGAATCCATTTCTAAATTCTTGAAGTCAGGTCAGGTAACTTCTTCGACTCAAGTAACTCACTTGCATTGGGTGGTTTAGCACGGTTTGGTAAGGGATACGTGAGTGTTTAAGCGACTCATGGCCTGGTTAGTACAATGCATAGTAAGTAATGTCCGAGAAGCAACCCCCTTTGCGATTCGCTTAACTGGTCGTATAGCATTACCACATAAGGGAATGCTCAGAAAATTTAGAGGGTCTACATCTAAAGGAAAGAGTTTAAAATCAGCTGACTTCTTTTTTTCCTGTCTTAAGTCCCAAGTGCTAATATATTAAGGATTATAATAGGCACCTTAGTAGGTAGGAATTTTTGATTAAAGGCGCTCATTACTTAGCATGTTGCTATACTCGAGTGTCTATAAATAGTCGTTGGCCAGGAAGGTAGTACGTAGGTAGCCCACGTAGAAATACTCCATGTAATTCACTTGGACTGTTACTTAAGTGAGGTAATCTACTTTACTCTTACTCATCCGTAACACTTGTCCAATACGGTGTTATAATTGAATACTAACCAATGTTTCTAGCGAGATAAAGGCTTGTATTTGTAGGGATCCCAGCCAATAGTTTCCGTATAGAACTCTATCCCAGCGCTTAGGCCACAGGGACGTGCGATAATCGATTAAACAAAGTCATTCTAGCTAATAAACTTTCTATATTTGCCTCTAAGACACGTTAAGCAATTGCAGACAAGCAATGTGTTTAATCCTTACCTATATAGCTAATATCCTGAATCATAAATACTAGCGATTTAGGTAGCTACAATCGCTTAACGTGTCTTAGATGCAAATACGACGGTTACGGCAAAAAGTCGTGGAAATCAGTTACAGGCAGGTCAATGCCCCGGAAATAAAAGTTTAGCAATTTCTAGGGGGAAGAAGCTTGTAGCACCCCACGATTTTTATAGGCTGTTTAGCCACAGCGTATGAATTAGCGAATACGGGATTCTATACGATCATTCCTATGACTTTTTGCCGTGACCTTCATACAAAGAGTTTATTAGCTAAAACTGCTTTGGTTGATCAATACCTTATTGTACGTCCCTATGGCCTGAGCGTTGGCTAGTATTCATAATTCGGGATACGAGGGAGGAGATACTAGTACAGCTTATAACTTTGCAGCGCAAGCTTATAATATAACACTCAACTAACCCGACACAATTATCCTGGCAATGCTCATAGTATCTAAGATAAAACCTCCATACTAGCTGCTGTGATCACCCAAGCAATCTCTTATACGGTTCTACCACCAAGTTTTACCTTTTTTATTTCCCATACCCTAATGCCATTCACTAGTCGAACGAACCCAGAAGACGAACGGACGTCTGCTAGGACCAAGATCTTTCAAGTCAAGAAGGACGGTAGAGTTAAATAGTCCTTCCTTTAAGTTTTAATGCTTTGTCAGGCTTACAAAATCAACAACTTGAATTTGATCAGCGGTTGAACACATCAGGCCACCAGATGTAGGCGAAGATATCTCAGACTAGCTAACTCGGTGGGGAAAGCCGATATCATTCACAACTCTTCATTCCAAAACCTCTAAGCTTTTAGTTTGCTTCCATACCCCTCATACCATCAAACTGCACAAAGTATCGGAGACGCCGCGGCCAGTGCTGGCGGCAAATATGAAACCACGATAACACTCGAGGACATACAGATAGATGTTTGGTGGTGGTTGACCTTAACGATCGTGACGATTTCACACATACACCACACAGACAAAAAAGCGGCTACTACCGAAGAAACAAGCCACACGCCAAAAACGCTCTAGAGAAGTCTTTCTAAGCCATTTCTAAAGAAAATTCCTAGACCACCACAACTATCGTTTCAAGAAGGAGCTTCTCCGAATTCCTTGCGATGCGGTTTTGTTGGACCAGATGTTTCCGGTTCCAAGGAAGATGACGAATTTTTGTTTCCAGGGTGCGTCGACTGACGTCTTGACTTGCATAAAGAGGTAACAAACTGGGGAATTATTACAGCGAAACAGTGAAGATCCGCTTCGTTAAAAGATTCCCTAGTAATACCTTGTCCTCCCCTACTTTATGGTAGACCCCCCCTAAATTTTGATGAATCGATCGAATTGTGATCAATAATAAGCGGGTGATATTGTCCGAAGGCCCTGGTCTATCGTCGCCTACAAATACCTAATCTCGATTCAGCTCTTCCCGACGAAGCCTCCTGGTACTTCTCCCCTGGAAATAGAAACCGAGCCGAGGATGTCCTGGTTTTTTCTTCACAGTGCAGAAGATATTGAAAGCGAGGTGGCTTTACAGCCACTTTTTTCCCCCTTTCAACATCACCCGATACCGATCCCTTTCATTCGTTCACTCCACGGGCCATACATAGCTGTGATACCTTCGGGAGATATGCCGAGATAAAAGCCTTTTCATTTTTTTGTGTGTATATTTTAGTTTTCTACATCTGCATAATTAATTAATTAATCAAGGAAAGAAGCTGCAGTGCATTCATTGAATCGACGATTTATTTATCTGTCTATTGACCTAAAGCAAGGAGATTACACAGAAAGAAAATACAAGGTACTACTGTGCTGTTCCTTGAAGTCACTCAGCTGGAGGTCTTTTTTTTTTTGTTTTTTTTTCTTAGCTAGGTATCTCCGTAGCTCAGTTTGCAGTAAGTTGTGGCGTTCCTTGTGCTCGCCTCGACTCTCCCTCTCGGACTCATGGATTTAGGTTCTTGAAGAACTCCTCGCTCCACCATTCCCGCGGTCATGATCCTTGTGCACAGCTGCTGACTATGAGGTACAAATCCATTGAAATGCCCCCCGCTCCGTCTTTCGATATATTATACCATCAATCTATCTATCGGAACACAGGTGCAACTAATTCTAGCTTTTACTTTATTGCTTGTACATTCACACCTTTAAACGGCAAGAACTAGCCTCATTCGACCTTACTCGTCTTACCTTCACAGCCAACCTTTAAACCTAGTCATTGAGTTTCCCAACTTTTCCTGCAGGAACGAACAAACAGTTATTGGGTCGAGGAGTTGAAACTGATGACTATGAACATCGACGAAATCCTCTACCTCCTCGTAACCCTTTTCGAAGATGTCTTTGACAGTTAAACACCTAAATTCTGACGCATCATTCCTCTTATCCTTCCAACCAATCCTTCCCTTCCCACCATCTCCCGGTCTCGAATCCAAACCCTTCACTATCGTCCTCGATCCCTGGCTCACAGGATCCTCTACGATCTGGCATTCCAAGTTCTCGATTTCCACACACAAAACACCATCATGCATCAGCTCATTGACCGAACTTCCCGAACCGGATCTCGTCATTATATCTCAAGATAAGACAGATCACTGCCATGAACCAACCCTCAAACAGTTACCTAAAAGTGGGGGAAAGACAAAAATACTCGCCGAACCAAGTGCAGCAAAGACAATCCGAAGTTGGAAATACTTTGACCCAGAAAAAGTCATGACGCTTCCGAAATGGGAAGATCCCAGATTAAAGCGAGCGTCAACCGTTCAACGGATCCCAGTACCAGCACTTACACCAAACGGCACACCAGGCGAAGTGACGATAACCTTCCTAGCACAGCGTTCTGATTTAACTGGACTGCATAGTGCGATTGGGATAACATATCGACCACCAACAACATGTCAACCCTTCGAAGCACAAACGCTACCCATGACACCACCAGCATCTCCACAATCCTTTCAATCCACATTCTCAACCTCCATCACTGATCGTGCTTTATCTGTCATCTACTCGCCACATGGCTGCTCTTATAAGACCCTAGCTCCATACATCACTTCACATCTAGTCTCCGAGGCTGCGTTACCACTTACAGCACTCCTCCATTGCTTCGACCGTATCACAAACCCTTGGTATCTAGGCGGTAATATCTGTGCTGGTTTCCCTGGTGGTTTGGAAATTGCTCAGAATTTGCAGGCTAAGGCGTGGATTAGTGCTCATGATGGTGATAAGGAGACGAAGGGGTTTGCTAGTTGGCAGATTTCTACGGAGAAGTTTGAAAGGGAGGAAGTCGAGAGTGTGATTAGTCCGAGGAGTGAGAAGTTTCCGCATAGGAGGGTCGGTACCGAGGCTGTTGTATTAGATGTTGGTAGTGAAATTCGCTTGAGTCAGGCGATGGATTTTGGACCTGGTGATGACAATACTCCAGCGGCGTCGGATTCTGGGAGGTCGTTGAACGACGGACTTTAGATTGGGGAAATTGGTTGTAGGATTAAACGATATAAGGGTCGGATAAGGTAATTGGTAACAACAAGGCGCAAAGGTTAGGGCAAGGAGGATGATATATAACGGTGCAAGGCAACGCGACGGATGAGCTGGACTTAGGAGGCGTTTCTTTCGATGGGTTCAATCGCATACCCAGAACTGTATTTGTAATTCTAGAGTAATGCAATGAAAGGCTTCCCTGTTTTTCAGTACCAAAGCATGCATTACCATGTAAGCTACTTCTTCATATTCTTCAGCATTGACTCCCTCATTGCTGCCCTTGCCTGCCTGCTACCACCCAACTTTGGCCCTTTCATAAGCTCTTCCTCGATCTTACCACCAGGACCCCGATTAGCAGCCGGTGCAGGAGCAGCCTTCTTAGTCTGCCTCTGCTGAATAGCATCCATAAATTCCCTTTTAAACTCCTCCGCAATCCGATCATCAGCCGCTTGATCATCATTAGCAGCACGTTCTTTGATGACGGGTTCATCATATATTTCTACTGTAAACACATAATTAGCACCCAATATTTAAGCCTAAGCCACAAAACTAGAAACCAAGAGCGAAGGGAAAATAAACAAAAAGGGAATTCTTACGTCTATTCTCCCTCAAAACAGCCTCAACAAGCTGATCTCTCTTAATGTCCTCACTAGCTCTCCTCTTCCTCCCACCTCTCCAAGGTTTCCCATCCCTCCCCAACCTAACCTTCTTCCTATTCTTCGCATTCCCATTCCCATCATTCCCTTCTTCATCAATCTCCTCACCAGCTAAGCGTCTCCAAGCCTGATTCGTACGTTGTACGTTGCGATCTCTTGCCTCGTCTCCGAGGTCAATTTCTTGGAGTTTACCTAGTGATGCTGGTTGGCGATTGACTTGTTCGAGGTCGGGTCTCTGTTGTTGAATTGTTGGTGCAGAATTTGTTGCTGAGGTTTTGGAGGAGGGATTGTTGGTATGTTCGGTTGTTGTGGTGGAGTTGTGTATGGATGAACGTTTAGCTAGTTCGGAATCTATATATGCCATCCTTCCCTCATCAGTCACTATTCAACACCACCCAATACTCTCCCCATATACCTATCCCTATCCTCTTCCAAAATCGTCCAACTTCACCTAAAAAAAAGGACAGCAAAAGGAAAGGAGGAAGACTCACATATGCTTATTACTAACTTCCCCGATCATTCCCGTCTGCGGCGCAAACTTCCTAACTTGTCCCACCTCAGCCACCTCTCCATCACCCATCATAGCCAATTCTCTTCCTCCTTTCCCATAGTCCTCACTATCATCACCATTAGCACCCCTAGCAGAACCACCAACAGCAGAAGCTCGAAATTCTACCCCCCCAATTCTACCCCTCTGTCTCTGTTTCCGCAATCGCAATACCTCTGCAATCGGTACTTCCACACCTTCTACACTCTCATCCGTAGTACCATTAGGTGAAGCGATAAGTTCATCAAGTGTTTGCTTAGGCGTCGAGGTACTAGGTTCGGGAGCTGGAATTGGTGCGTCGTTGTTATCGAAGCTAGATTCGGAGTCGCGTTGGCGGTAGATTTTGCGCTTTTTGGATGATCGGAAGAGGATTGTTTGGGGGTTTGATTCTAGTTGTGTTGGGAGTTGTGGATCCATTATATAGATTGCCAGTCTTTTGAGTCTTTGTTGTTGTTGTCGTTTGAGTGATGGAGATGGGGAGGTGGGTTCGGATAGAGCCTAGCTAGGTGTGGGAAGTGTGCAAGGCTGTGTCGCTTCGTTCTTTGATATTGGCGAGGCTGGGGCGAAGCCGGACTCGACATTTCTTTGGGTTTGGTTTTAGATTGTGAGGATAAAGAAGTCATGTTTAGTTATTTATATTGTAACTCGAGTACAGATTTGTCTTTATATATTCTAGGATTCATAGTCATTAGCTACAGGACTCATACATTCAAAATAGCTGAGGATCCAAACAAGCAAATACGAGTAAGTAGTGAACCGATTCTCAAAGGACGTTCAGATTCACTGGTTCGAGCTCAGATTGCCTTTAGAGTATTAGGCAAGATTCAAAGTAACTAAGTCATCTAAATGTTGTTGTGATACATTCTAATATTTCCCTAACGGACGTGAATTATCGGTACGTTTGAAGCTAACAAGCCATAAGAATATTTCCTCAATAGGTCGCTTGTAAGTACAATATCGTAGGTTAGGTCCTGAACCAAGATAATGAGAGACTGATCTTCAAAATTGTTTGCGGTCATGAGAGAAATAAGGCACGTAGGTTGAAGGTGAAGCGCAGGGTAGAGGAGAAGACTTTGAGACTTTCATTGATGTTACATCATAGGGCGCCTAAAAGTCGTGTTGACAAGGTGGAATGGACCTGACTTTGGCTAACTACAGCGACGAACAAGAATGAGGAGAAGCGGCTTGAGACTCAAGTCTTACAACTAGATGAAACCAGGGATGAGCCGAATTCGAAGTGGGCGCCTATCAAGAAGAGGTTATGGCCAGAGTATGACTCAAACTTGGGTAAAAGAAAGTGGTTTAAGGAGCCCACTATAGAAAAGTGGTTCATGAGCGGAGTCAAAACGGTGGAAAATCCACTGTACGGATTAGCTCTCAAGGACAGAGCCAAGTCTGGCGCTGAAAACCTTTGAGCCAATGGTGGGGTCAGAGCAATTTTCATTATAATGGGAAAGTACAATACAACTAATAAGACAGGCTGTTGCAATTTGGTACAATAAGCTATTCCTACGGGCATACAAAGGCAAAGATACCGTGGATGTACACCGTTACCAGATATGGAGGACTACAAAGCATTCGGCTGCTAATTCTTCATCCATAGATAGGTGCAAGTATATGTATGATTTAGGTGCCTCACTCGAGAACTCTAGAAAGTCTCCGTTAGGAAACCCAAACCTTAAAGACGTTGGAGCTGTGTGCCCATTATCGTGCGATCTGTATGAACTGGCAACCCATTCGCCAATGCAACTGCATTCAAGCCACCCTGACAATCCCGGGAGTTTTTGACATCGTCAGCTTGTATCGATCGGCGCGCCGTGTTCCAAAAAAAAGAAAACCTAATCCTGCAAATCCAGTGTCAGTAAATGCTCCATAAACCATCTCCATCCACCGGCACAAAGACACAAAAGTAGCAGAGTACAAGTTTCAGTAGCCCGAGTTCTAAGCACCGCTGACGCCGCCACGATCTGCTGCATATGACGATACTGCTGACCGTGTTGTATTGCGACGTCGGCCTTATACGGCTCTTCCTAAAGATTATAAGGGTCTTGGGATCTCATCATTTAATGTCGCTGTTGCTTTTGTCTTTGTGCCACGAAGAATATGCAAGGAAAGGAGTAGCTTACATGCTGTGGGTAAGTGAAGAGGACGTTTTTATGTTAGTTGGTTTGCATGCGTGTGGAGGATGTTCGTGATTGCAGCTTCGAAGAAAATTATTTGGTGTAGCCGACTTTTCGAGCTAATAATGACACTAAGCCATATCAGGTGGTGGTCGCAGTGGCCCAAGCTCCTGCAAATCTTCCACAGTTACTATCTATTTCTGCATCAGAGGTGAGGTGGCTACCTCTCCCCTGATTCTAGAGCCTATGATCCTTTTCAAATACCAGCAGCATAGCTGGTGGTAGTCGATGAACAATCAAAGCCTGGACCAGAGCACCAAGAGCTTTATGTCATTTTATTTACATAACTGAGGTCGCTCAGCTGTGGAGAGAGAGAGATACTCCAACATCAATGGAAAGCGTCATCAAGAAACTCCAGCTTGTTCTGTTGCACTTCGTCACTTACATAATTGAGCATTATTGTAAAGTAGCTTAATATGGCTTTCAAGCCTCAAGAATTTATGTCATTCTGTCGCACGTCTCACGGAGATTAAATCAGCCGTGATATTGAAACTATTACAAGAGCGTCGAGCACTTCGATAAGCGGTTGAATCTAGAGCTGAAAGTAGAGATACATAATGCTTTGTTGCATATCGTACCAAAGATATCTCGATCACCTCCGGCTTGGTATTCAAGTATAACTAAGGCTAGAGCACATTAGAATTTTAAACTGCCTTTATTCTTTTTAGTTGTTTTTAGTTGTTTTTAGTTCTGTCAAATCTAGAGTTGTAAGTGGAAAATAATACTTT
>JAJONI010000569.1:0-21653 GCA_022190145.1 Pezicula rhizophila
AATACCTAGATCATTTCACGACGTTTCGTCGACCTATACTATTTGTACTAGTTGTAATCTCATCAGTCTGTCCAAGTAAGCAACAACCGGACTTATCTCTTGGTTTTCTGTGCACAAACTAGGTACCTTAAGTAACCATTAAATTTGAGCGACAACATCACCTTCCTTTAGACACCTATGAAGCTCAGATCCATACTGTAACCAAAACAGTTATTTATTTTATAGATTGTGCCTCTTTTAAAAACTGCTAAATCCAAAGGTAAGAGAAGAAAAGGAATTTAAAGCCAAGGTTTTGATCAGGATACTTGCTTCATAGGCAAGGTCGACGGTTTGAACCCGTCATTGGACATCGCTTAAATTTCACATTGTTTTTGTTCGTTGATTTTTTAATTCCTCGCTTCGTTGTCTTTAATTTTTGCCCCCCTTTGAGACTATTTCATTGTGAGTCAAGCGAATAGAGGCAAATGAAAGGGGTAAATTGTTTAGCGAAGTATTCTTTTTGGTTCTGGTACCACTATACTACTTAGTGCTATAACTACAGTCTATACTAAGGTTGTTCAGAATCCACATAACCTCTGTTTTATCAGTTGATGTCGTTTTAGTCATAAATTAGCACTTGGGCTTCACCCGGCCTGCAGAGTTTTCGGTTGTCCTTTTGCTGAGCAATTGCACGTTACCGTATGGGTCTTGAAAGAACCCCCTTGACGGTACCAGAGATCTCCTGGCGACCATCAATAGCAACTTCTCCGATACCTGTAGCATCACCGCTACCATCGATGAGCCAACGCTTTAACAGATCATTGCTCTCCTTTGGCTTAACATCAGGGCCCCTTGTGCCAACAGTCACATGTGCAATCTCGTTGCTACACTCCCAGTCATCGGCAAGTCGAGCTACAATAGCCATGATACGATCATCAAATACAATCTACAAATTTTAGCTGTGATAAAAGAAACAATGACTGTGAAAATGCCTTACTCTTTCTAGCACAACACGACATTCACCAAGCTTGTTTCCTACACTGTAAGGCTCGGCATGGAGATCAGCCTCTGCATGGAGATCAATGTATTTTTGCCATAGATCCGGATGGTCCTTGGCGGAAGCTCGATGTATGAGGGTGACATGGAACTCGTCTTGGACACGGTGTGTTTGCTGAAGTTGTCTAAAGAATCGGCTCTTATTAAAGGAGACAGACGCAAAGGCTGTTTCGAGAGCATTGAGGATGTCAGACTTGTGTAGGTTGACAGAGATGTACTCTAAAGGTCGTTTCTTAGGCGCAGTTTTGGGAATAACTTTCTGCTGTTAGAAAAAAGGTTAGCGTGAGGTTTGCCCACCGCTACTTAGTTGCTTTTGTGTGTTACCTGATGTGGTTTCTGATTCTTCTTTGGTCCCGGGTTACGACCAACATCGTGTTTGATCTCCGGTCTGTAATCGCTCAGAGCAAAGTTGATCGCCTCATCAAGGTCTTCCGCAGTCGGCATATTGATGGCCTTGAAAATGCCTGGGTATATGGAGCTCATTTGAGAGATGACCGTCTCCAAGTTCTGGCGAGATTCGGCGATCGGATCAAGATCAATGACGGAATCAAATCCGGCATCAGGATCTATCTCGGGGTTCAGTTCCTCAAATCGATTGATGAATCCCTCCATGATACCGACAACCTTATTCTTATCCGTGGCAGCCTGGATCGTTTGATGATTATCGCCACGAGAAATGACACGATCTTGGGTGACTTGGCGAATTAGGTTAAGTTCGTCGCCATTGCCCTTATTGTGTGCAAAGTTCAACGCGACGAGCCGCACTTCAGGTCTAGTCTTGTGGACGTCCTCAATTATCTGCTTCCGCTCGTGACGTTGAGCATTGTTTCGATCTGCAACGACCACTGGTAACTCGTCAAGTTGGTCTAGGACCAACTTGGTGAATCGAGGAGGTCGACCTTTTCCTTGAACGTTGTCATTCTGTACATGACCCCACCCAAACAAGCGTTGAAGAGCCACCGAGATTGTAGTCTTTCCGCAGCCGATCGTAGCAATGGGAACCAAAATGATATTGCCAGTCACATCTTCTGGTGCGCCTCCTATAGTTGCGTACTCTTGTCGGATAATATCTGAACCTTTCATATTTATCTCCTTCAGGAAATCATCCCTGAGCGCGATGATACCGTGGTTTTGATTGTACTCTTTGGCGAGCTTGGAGCTTTCTGCAAGGCGTCGGCGAGCGTAAAGGAGATACTCCTCGGTAATTTTGACGTGTTTCTTAAATCGTGGTGCGCGTCCGCTGATCAGTGCCCTTGTACATTCACGCCATTGCCGATACATGAGATAGGGCTCCTCAAACTTATACTTGAAAAACCAATCCGTGTAAGGACCACTGCTGTGGGTGCGTGCTTTGCATCGAATAACGAAACCTTCGACATCTCGCCCGTTATATGAGCCAGTGTCCGCAACTTCCTCAAGAAAGGACTTGACTTCGGTGATGTCTTCTATCATCAGAAAGTCTGTCTTCCTAAAGCCCCACTCGTCGGCGAATGCTTGCACCTGGTTGCCTGGGTAAGTCATAAACTCAGGAAGATTGACGTTGATTCCATGCAAGTAAAGACCTGCAACGTCTTTTCCGTAGGCAAGAATATGCTCTTCAAAGTCATCATCGCAAAGCTCGGCTACCGCAGTAACATTTCTCTTGCGAAGCTCTCTTGCTAAATCCTCTCTTGTCTTGCCAACTGACTGTAGCTGCTTGTCGATCCATGCCTCGCCAGCCATAGCATGACTGACCTCCGTATCACTTCGAGGTCCGGTTGAATGCTTGCTACAAACAAGTAGTGATCCATCATGTAGGCCACTGATGAATATGATGCAACCGTTCTCTTTGAGACCTAGCTCATACGGACCTCTGGTGTTCTCTAAGATGGTAGCCCACTTAGTAGCAGGAACTTCATCTGTGTTGAAGAACTTGTCGTACCCTCTAACAGCGATTTCAGGCTGACCATTTTCGTTTTCTGCAATAAATAGACCTCGGGCGTAGGTTGGCAGATCATGACGCTTGTAGTCCCAATCTTGAAAGCGCCAGGAGTTGACAATCAAGGCGGCAGGAGAACCAGCAACCTCGAAGCTGGATTCCTTGCAGCTGAACCCCTTCTTAGCAGACCTGTTATCTTTCTTACTTCCCTTGAGGTTGCGAATAAGTTCCGTTGTATCTTGAACGCTTTGGGGGACGAATGGTACTTTGCCAAGGTCTGCCATGGTTGGACGGTAGTGGATGGGGTGAGGATGAAAATAGGAAGCTGGAGAAATGGAGGGCAATGTGAGATTTGGGGTGATGTTGGTGATGAAACTAGGCCTTAAAATGGCCGCTCTTGCAAAGAGTTGAGGTGTCTGGAGAAGGGATCTCATCCAAAACTTTTCAAATGTGTGCGAGTGTTCTTTTATATGGGCTCAGCCCTAACAAAGGTAATGGGGGTCGAAGAGACTCGACTCAACCAGGGTCCTCTTTGACTGTACGCCGCCACAGAAGAAAATAAAATAGATAGGAGGCGGGAGGCAGGAGGCAGGCCGAAGAGTCATACCATTCACCTTGAACCTTTAGCCTTTGACGCGGCGGTGGTAGTAGCTGCTCAGTTCGCAGATGAAAGAGGAGGCTGTGAAGGCTCTGTGGCTGACAGGGACACAAGTGCTCTGCGCCATAATTTTTTCCCCTTTCAGCCTTGCAGCCTTGCAGCCGCCCCACCAAGGCACCACCACCGCACCAGAAAAACAGAACGAAGTACCTATTCCTCCCTACGGACTATACGAGGTACACCTGACACTTTCTTTGCAGGTGCAAAGAGCGACGATAGCACGATCATCGACACGCCCAAATGGCCACAACCAATCCATTTCTGCTGGCAGCAGACAACTCTCCGAACCTACTACCCCTCCTTCGAGCCAACCCAGGACTTGCATCATCCCAAGATGAGCATGGCTACTCTCTCATGCATGCTGCCGCATCTTACAACCATCTGGATCTGCTTCGGAGCCTCGTTACCGAATTGAATGTCAATGTTGACCTGAAGGATGAGGATGGAGAGACTGCACTATTCGTGGCAGAAACTTTGGATTGTGCGAAGCTATTGGTCGAGGAGTTGCATGCGGATATCACGGTGAGAGGGGAGGAGGGAAAGACTGCTGCACAAAAGATTGCCGAGGAAGGGGACTTCGCCGAAGTTGCTGTGTACCTTCGGATGAAGGAGCTTGAAGGAGGCCATGCACAAGTCAATGGCACTGGGGAGACAGATGGAATGACGAATGGCGAGCATCCACCTCCTAGAGTACCGGATGGTTTATCACTCGATATTGGAACTATGAATCCCGAAGAGGATGCCGGGGAAGTAGTGGACCCAGAGTTTCGAAGGCGGATAGAAGAATTGGCATCTCGAGCAGATTTCCAAGATGAAGATGGGCAGGAGGAATTGAGGCAACTCATCACCGAGGCTATCAGAGGTGATTTAGGCCAGGAACGAGATGTTCGAAGACGGATGAGTTGAACTTTGCTATTACGATATCTCCCAAAGTACATATTCATTCGGAGCATCAGGCACCTTCAATATTGTGCAATCCTTATAACCTCCTTTCCAACCTTCGCCGAAACTACCAACCGTGTATGCGAACCAATGGCTTTGTGGTGTAACTAGCAGGGTGTCTACAAATGTTTGGTGTGCCCATGGAGGAGATAGGAAACCTTGCCATGTGACCTTGACCACGTTGGATACTGTTGATGGAGCAGGATGACGATAACGAGAAAGGAAATAATCTATCTGATCGTCATGACGGATCCTAGGGCTTTCAAGGCAAACAAGTGACAACCATTCATGGGTCTCAATGGCAAAATCCTCAAAGACTTCACTGTCTTCGGAGGAGACTTCAGTCGGTGGCTTTAGAGGAGGGATGTTGGCGATGATATGATCCTGGATTTTGGGCGAGCATGTCAACTTTGTCGGAAAATATGGATCCAACGGATCTGGTGTAGGGCCTTATGGGTGTTCAGTAAATAAGATAATGTATTGTGAGAGAAAATCTTACTTGTTGTTGCCAAATCGCAGAAGAGCCATGTGACTGGCGTTGTAAGAGTATTCTTGAATGCATAAACGATCCGATCAAACCCCTTCTTTCCATGGATCATTGAAGGAAGACGCAAGTCAATTTCTACCACTGGATACTTGTCAGCAATACTTTGTATGTCTATTGTATTTCAAATTCTCACCCCAGCGAGGCTTCGTTCCACGCTTTCCCTTCACACCATCTGGCTTGCCAACTATTCCTGCACGCTCGTAGGTCTCTTTATTTAGATGAAGTGTCAATATTCCTACATATGTTTTGTTAGTGTTGTACTTTAGACTAAATTTCAAAAATAGTTGTCAAACCTTCTCTCAAGGAGTACACATTGTCGGCCCCAATTTTGCCCTCTGAGAGCATCAGGACATTACCTTGCATATGTTAACATCTGTGTTCACAGGACACCCTAAAAGGTACAGCGTATTTTGAACTATCTACCTTTCTTTATGTACTCTGTGAAAAATTCTCCTTCTACTAGGGCACTGAGAGGAAGAATGATTCTATTATAAGATGGATTTGTACGTTGAGTAAAAAGGTCGCCTTTAATTATTTCGTAAAGCTCTCCCGGAAGTATAAGTTCAACCTAGGTAATCAGCATCGCCATCACAAGAATATCTAAATAATCAGGACGGAACATACCCTTTGGACGAAACTGTTATTTAGAATGGCTGCGAAGGGTTTTCTCTTGACTGGAGGTTGCTTTGGATCTAAATGCCCCATCACTCCATAGGCTATAGAGCACTTCGCCTCATGTTTTGTGCTAATGGGGAAATTCAACATTCTGTGTTTAGAATCGCAAATATCAAGGTTGCAGTTTGTAGGTATTGATTCATGAGAGCGGTTCCTTTTTCTGAATGTAGCCCCTACCATGATACCAGATACGGTTAGCTCCAAATGATGGGACGAGGCTTGCAAACAGCCTTAAATTTCTGAGTCTTCAGACTCATTTATCTTTTTCTTCTTCTGAAGACAGCAAAAATTCTAAACTTGGTGAAATCCCAAGGTTTTTGGCTCATACAGGACCTGGTTGTACAGACACTTGGCGCAATCAGCTAACATGGAATACTTAATCAAATTTGTCCAGATCCACGAGACTTTCCGTCTTGCTGAGCTCCAAGCCCTCGCAGTGCTTGAGGGGATCGACCTGGAAGTCCTGTCTTATAGCCCAGCAGTACGTGGGCCTTCTATTTCTGTCAGATTCTGTACTCACCAATGTCAAGTCACCATTTTGCTTTGTCAAACTACCATCTGAAGATGCTGCGATTAGGCTCGTCCGGAGAAGCATTCTTGCCAAAGCAGTCTATGAAGTATGGGGAACTGGCTCTACCTACGAGCATCTGCATAGAAATGTTAGGGAAGTCTCGCAGCATCTGTGGCCCATGTACAAAACTTGTTCGTTCAAGTTCACCATCAACTCATTCCAGGGATCTAGAACCATTGCCGAACAACGGCAGTTGATTGAAGCGTTTCGTTTCCTCGGGTTTGAGGGCCCAATCAAGATGAAAGGGGCAGACCAAGAATTTTGTATAATGGAAGATTGGCCATTAGAAAATGTTTCTTTTGGGGACACAGTACTCCAACCTCATTCCGTCCATCTTGGACGCTACCTTGGTAGCAGTGATAGAGATGCCATCCTCAAATATGACCTCAAGAAACGGAAATATATAAGCACCACATCTATGGACTCAGAACTCTCTCTCGTAACGGCCAACATCTCATTAGCAGGACCAGGAAAACTCTTCTATGATCCATTTGTTGGAACAGGCAGCTTTCCCATCGCTTGTGCACACTTCGGTGCTATGGCCTGGGGAAGTGATATCGACGGACGCAGCATCAGGGGAAAGGGCAAGACCAGCCTTCTAGCTAATTTTGTTCAGTACGGTCTTACGGGTCAATTTGGAGATAGTTTTGTCGCGGACCTTACCAATACTCCTCTAAGGGCGGCAATGTTGTTTGATGGAATCGTGTGTGATCCACCATATGGAGTTCGTGAGGGTTTAAAGGTTCTTGGGAGTAGAGATCGTACCAAGGGAAAGGAGATTATTTACCGAGATGGAATTGCTCATCATGAGTAGGCACTTCCAACTTGATTGCTGCAGATAAGACTGACTTCTCCGCAGACAAGAAGGTTATATCCCACCAAAGAGACCTTATAGCTTCCTAGCCATGCTAGACGATATCCTGGATTTTTCAGCCTTATCTCTCGTTGAGAACGGTAGGCTGTCGTTTTGGATGCCGACATCAAATGACCAAGACGAGGAAATTCATCCTCCCACACATCCATATCTTGAGAATATAAGCATATGCACACAGACATTTAATAAATGTTCGTATGTCAAAAATTTCACCATATAATTACTAACTTATTTAGGGTCGAGACGACTTATCACTTACCGACGACTTCCAGATTCCGAGGTTGTCGCCATCAATACTCGCGAGCAGAGAGCCAAGGAAATGGGTATCAATGCAGACGATTTGAATCCATTTAGAAAGCGCTACTTCGAGGGATTCAAATCGTAGACTTTACGCCATTTGCTTGAAGAACATACTAAGGTTGATACGTTCAAACAGTTCTGCATAGCAACTGCAGTACTTCTCATTTTCCATTGAAAGGAATGCGAGCCAGCAATACCCGATTGTGTGTGTGAGAGAGAGAGAGAGAGAGAAAGAGAGATTCCTACGAAAGCTCGCTCTCTTCTCGACCAACTCCTACTTCTTAACGACATCCCCTTGAGTCGTAATTGCATCAATGGGTTTTGAGCATCTTAATAGGGGGCTACTTCGTCGTAGGTGATATACCTGGGCTCCAAAACCTTGGAATCCATTGAGGAATACTTCATTGCGGAACCTCTAATCTCTACTAAACTGTGTCAGCGTCGTGGATAAAGCCCTCGGTCATAATATGAACAAGAATCGAACCATTTAAAACCCTGCCTACCGGCTTCTTCTCCCAAACTCTCTAGAATGCGATAGGCATCTGCCTCGATCTTCCCTATTGTAGCCAAAATCATGTCTATAACTTAGCACCTTCCATCGTCTCTAATTCTCTCTCTAACTCCTCCCGCAACTTCTGGGACAGCACAACAGCCTCTTCATCATCAATCTCACTCCTCTGGCCCCTTCCAAACATGGTAAATGATCTATTCCTCAACTCGGGTGTCAAGGCTGGACGGGGAATAATGTGAAAATGGACATGTGCAACTACTTGGGCTGCAGCAGCTCCTAAGTTAAAAACCCGCTAGTCAGCAACATGCTAACAAAAAAAGGCGTCACTGGTGTTTAACAAACCATTGTTCTGCACAATATTCCAATCCCATACACCTAATGTCTTAGCTAAAACCCGACTCAAAATCGGTAACCACTGTCCCAATTCTCTCGATTCCTCTACCGTAATATCGGAAACCTTTTCGCGATGTCTGCGTGTAGTTACGAGCATATGGCCTGGAGAGAGGGGCATAATATCGAGAAAGGCGACACAGAGTGGAGTGCTGAGGACTACAAAGGCGGAAGGGGAGAGGAGTTCTGGATTGAAATTGTGGGTTGCGGGTGATGGTGTATAGGCTGCGCCTATTGCGCAGAAGGGGCAATTTTCTGGTGTCGTTTCTGACATGCTGGACGATTGATATTGAGACCGCTTTGGATGCGGTGGAGGCTCTGTTACCGAGGGTGCATTTCGTTGTTGATGGGTTGATTAACCCTCCCGCTGGATGGTTGATCAAGATTAGATATGTAAACGAAAGAGCTTCCCCAGGTGCAGATCTTGGCAATGATACGCGAGCCGAGGTCCATTAATTGATCTAGTACTCAATCAAGGCAGTTGAGGTAATGAAGATAAAGTTGCTTCTTTAATGAGTCTTTGATTTTTCAGAGCAGATGTTAGTGAATAAAGTATGGGGAAGTGATGGGAGTTGTTGGCATTTAGTGCTTCCTCATTGTTAAGCTTTTATGTGATGCCTACCTGCCGCCAGTGCTTTCCAAATTGCCTTAATAACTAAAGTTCGCCAATATAGAATAAGATGTATGGTTTTAATGGTCTCAGCAAACCAAGCATGTACTCATGGATGGTTTTATGTAAACACTTCGTGATGTATATCTCCTACAAAGGCCACAAAGAGTCTGCCTCACCACTTGTTAACGAGTAGAAGACCCTGCCGCCTTCAAAGCACTGAAGCTAGCTAGCTCTAGGTTCGTCATATCCAATTGTTTATCCATAAGAATATGAATGCCTGCACAGTAGCCTTAGAGTGCCTAGATAAATGCTTTAAATCAACATATAGAACGATTCTAGTAAGGATGTTGACTTTGAGACTGCGAGAGGCTTTCATCAAAGACAACAAAAAGACAGTTCTACTACAATGCCAAAACCACTTCAGATAATATCTGAAACATCATGATGATTCGAAGGAAAAGCCATGCGATCTACTGGTAGTGCAATCTCATCGGAAGACTCACTTTATACCGGCTTAACTAGTGAAGGCTTCTATGCTTCCTTTGGGATAATACTGGTCTAACAACCAAGTGACAACCTCAATCCTCGCCGAAGCTAATTCTTCTCAAACGCAATAGTAGGGGTACAAAAGATTACACACTCAAGAGTTGAAAAGGGAAAGTCATAAACCATCACCTGAAATGTATGGCCACAAGAACTTTTACAGAGCTGATCGCATTCTGGAGACAGGAAGTAGCGAAAAGTACGAGATACGCATTCGGTCCGGCGCTCCCCGAAATCCCTGGTAGGCATTCCATGAACACTTGCATTTTGTGATTGGAATCAGTCGCCATTGTCGTCAGAATCGTAGGCAACCAGGCCAAGACCACCCTTTGAAGTTGGAGAAATGGCTAGGGTCTTTTTGGTTTGTGGACTGGCAGATGGTCCTTGACTTTTTGTGGCAACTGTACTACTAGAAGCTTTTAGAGACGGAAGGTTCGTGTCTGGTCTTTTGCTTAAAGTTTCCTTGCTTAGGGTGGTGGATGTCGACTTTGGCAAATTTATGGTCTGCTCGGTCGTTGATGATGACCTCTGAATTTTTACGCCCTTCAATACTTCTTTATCCCTCGTCCTCTTTCGTTTCCGTCCAGCAGTAGCCCATTGTTCTTCCTCCACCGTTTGCGATGCTTCTACAGCTAACGATCCATCACTTGCTCGGGCTTTCTTGTCCGCTTCATCTTGTTGGCGCCTGAACAAAGCCAAACCTTCTGCAGTTTCCCTCCTCACCCGCTCTTCTTCGGCGCGGGTACGCTCCAGCACCGAGTCCAAGAATTCGACCTCGTCCTCGTCCAGAGCTCGGAACTGATTCTTCAATCGATTTGCTTCTTCAAAGGCTTCTTGTTTGGCGGCTGGTCATTTCAAAGCACCACTACGTGATCAGTCCATGCTTTAAAATGGAACATAGGAAAGTAGTGTATCTGTAATACCTTTGTTCGCTTCCAATGTTTCGAACAAACTTCTACCATCTGAAGCTCGGGCTTCTGCGGCTTTGCGAGCTCTACCAGCCTCGATTTCTTGCTGGGCTGCTAGCCATTCATCACTTCGTTCGATAGGGGCATCGGTAGTCCCGCCGGACACGAAGCCTGAAGACATGATGATGTGCGACAATTGTAGATAGAAGATGCAACTTGCGACAGAAATAGGCCGGCGAATGGTTTAGCCTAGCGCGACATGGTAGAACCCAAGGGGTTGGATCGGGATTTGACCTTGCGATTTGGATGGAGTGAAATAATGACGGGACCTGATGGGATACTCTCTGGTCACGTGCTAAGTTACCTTTACGGACCTCGGACGGGAACCTAAGTCCTGCCTGCTCGATCTTCACTGGATAAAACTCGAAAACAGAGGCTCTATCCAGTCT
The DNA here is from genome assembly GCA_022190145.1 of Pezicula rhizophila. Classification (NCBI taxonomy): domain Eukaryota; kingdom Fungi; phylum Ascomycota; class Leotiomycetes; order Helotiales; family Dermateaceae; genus Pezicula; species Pezicula rhizophila. The sequence goes on from JAJONI010000569.1 coordinate 10,935, forward strand.
TTCCACGTCTTTTGTAGCTGTCAGTCTTCTAAAGGACGTTCATTGGTGCGCATCTCAGATTAGGGATGATTAGGCTAAAGAAACCTTCCGCCTTCCCCCCCACCACTAAACCCCTCCATGCACAATGTTGTGCCCCGCCATGCATCTCTCGAGGGAGAATAATCGCTGGGTGCTTGCGCCAACGTAGGCCACAAAAGTGGGAGACTGTAAGACCAACAATTCCCATTTACTCTATCAGGCCCAATCATTTATTTCAGTTCCCAGTTATCCAGTTATCTCGGGCCAACTCAAACGTCATTCATCGTGCGCCAACATGCGACTTTGAATCGTGCCTGCGCCTGGCCACCGGGTCGGAGCATCCCTTCCACTGAATATTCCTGAAGGTCCTATAAGAGCCTACCCTCTGGGCTCTTTCTATCTTCATCTCTCGTCCCTTCCACTCTCTTCCATTCTTCAACAATTCCCTCCCTGCACCATCTTGCTTCCCACATAGTAGCTTCCAATCAATTACCACAAACATCAGTGGCAGGGCCCATTATACAAACTCGCATCTCTACAGCAACAATGGCTGCCACTAAAGCTACCTCGTACGTTCTAACCTGCTTTTCTTCCCCCAGGTTGTTACGCACCATCTGTCCGTCTTTAATTCAGTGGGAGGGTCAGCGTCCATCAGAAGACTCACGTCCAAAGCAGAAGTCTGCGAAGATTGACCACACTCACGTTCCATTTGCAACCACCAGTAGCCAGACCATACAGCTCATTCCCACGAACTAGTAAAACTTACACCCTCAACACCGGTGCCAAAATCCCAGCAGTAGGATTGGGCACTTGGCAGTCTGGCCCCAATGAGGTTGAGAAGGCCGTCGAGTACGCACTTCGTGCAGGATACCGGTAATATTGACCGCGCGTTGGGATGTAGTGAGAGCATAACTGACAATCTCAGTCACATCGACACTGCCCTTGCATATGGAAATGAGGCCGAAGTTGGCCGAGGAATTAAGAACTCTGGCGTACCCCGCGAGGATATTTGGCTTACCACTAAGCTTGACAACCCATGGCACAAGCGAGTCCAGGAGGGAATCGACTCTTCGCTGAAGTCGCTTGGCGTTGACTACGTTGATCTCTACCTCATGCATTGGCCTTCATCCACAGATCCTGATGATTTGAAGAAGCACTATCCGGATTGGGACTTCGTTAAGACATGGGCGGAGATGCAGAAGCTCCCTGCTACCGGCAAGGTTAAGAACATTGGTGTCTCTAACTTTGGAATCAAGAACCTTGAGATCCTTCTTAACGATCCATCTTGCAAGGTTGGCATAATACCCCTATCATCTTACTATTTATTGCTAACGTGACTTCAGATCATCCCAGCTGTGAATCAGATCGAGCTACACCCTAACAACCCCTCTCCTAAACTCGTCGCCTACAACGCCTCCAAGGGCATTCACAGCACTGGTTACTCCTGTCTGGGCAGCACCAACTCGCCTCTATACAAGGATGAGACCCTCCTGTCTCTAGCGAAGGAGAAGAGCAAGACTCCCCAGCAGGTTCTTCTTGCTTGGGGGATTCAGAAAGGATGGTCTGTGATCCCCAAGTCTGTAAACAAGGATCGAATTGAGAAGAACTGGGAGCTTGATGGCTGGGAATTAACTCCTGAGGAAGTGAAGAAGTTGGATGGTCTACCTGATCGGTTCAAGGTCTGCGGAGACGCTTGGTTACCTGTTAAGGTCTTCTTTGGTGACGACGAATAATCTGGAACATGTACCGAACGAACCTACTGTATTTGGAGCATAAATGCCTCGATGGTTAGACATCGATAACTATCAATACATGTGTGGATCCTGGGTTGCAAACGCATGCCTTCCCGCCTTGTATTGTTACGCTTGAGTTACTAAAAGTAATTCAACAATTGAAAGTCTTTCAGATCCAAGTCACTGGAATGACGATGTCAAAGAGTTACCTTAAACAGACGCCTACCATTCTAAATAATTGAGCTCGAGTAAGCGAGACTGACTGGCTGCCAGCTAAAAGTTTAGTCTTGAAGGAAACTGTATCTATTTGTCCAGATTACAACATTATGATATGCGTGTCATACATTCGAGGCATTTTGGGTGAGTGAGGCTTACCTTTGATAAGCCGCACTTAATTAGGATGCTCGCCGTAGAGTCAGTCAAGAATCTTGCTGTTCTCAAAGTCTTATTCTAGCTAACGCTCTTCTTCACCATCCTTGTCAAGCACAATCTCAAGCAGTTTGGGATTCCTTGACCAGTCAATACCGCTACCTGCAACAATTGCGCTTGCAGTACCTTTCATGATCCTCCATCTCTGCCGACTCGCTTTCATAGCCTTCTCCAACTCATCAACCTGTTGACGCGCCCTTACGTCAACAATATCATCTTGTTTCTGGGTATTTGCTTCTTTTGCTAATGTGGTCATAGTTGTCGCCAGTTCAATGTTTCGGCGCGCAGTAATTATATGCTCACTTTCTGTCTTGACTAATTCCTCTCGCGTAGACTGAACTTTTGACGTTAGCTCGGTTAGAGAGACGGAAAGTAAATCACGCTGCTCAATGAGAGGCAACAGATCTCTGTGTAGCAGTCAGTCAAATTCTACTGTTCCCAAACAAAGACCCCCCTACTGCTCGATAACTGTAGCATTCACTCCTGCATGGACGGCATTCAGGACGGGATTTGCCACCAGTGTACTCTCAATGATATTTGACCGCAATGAATACTTTGCTTTGGCTTCTAGAAGTTCCTCGCTAGCTTTCTTGATGTCATCTTCAGAAGCTTGTTGTGGTTGACCTACGGAACTATGAGGACACGTGATGCCAAATCTGGGAGCATGCAACCGCACCTTTTGATAGTACACCAAGCGCTTTTAGCTCTGCTATTTCTTGCTGAAGCATTTCAGAACGATCGTAAAGTTCCAACACCCTCTTCTCCACTTCAGTGAGCAATGGATGGCTGTTTTCGTTGGGTTTGCCGGTCACTTCGATGCCTTCCATCTCTTCGTGCTGGTTATGTGGCGTCATTGTGAGAACCAAATGATCACTTTTTTTGGAACAACAAAGCTGGAATCTGTTTCAACTTGATGCCTATGTGAAAGACCAAACGGACTTCGCGTTGGCACGCGTCTAGGATTATCGTCTAAACTGGTGAAAGTTAGCGTTGGTGACTAAGCGAGGCAACGGAGCCTCGTTGCCCTGTGACGCCCTCCAATGATTCAGACGGGAGCTCTTTCTCATTGCTTCAGTCGCATGACAACAATTAATTGATTTCCCATTGTCACTCAGGGGAATGAGTTTCGTAGTGTATTGCAACAGCACCCCCGAAGAACGAGGCGGAGATGGCTCTACAGATATTCATTGCGCACAGCGGACAGCGCCTGCAGACAGATTCTGGATCCTTCCTTTCGTGAGTAGTTCTATCGACAGGCAACGGTTCTCCACAGTATTCGTACTGATGCATTTCCAGACTCGATGACTTCAAAGCTTGGGTTGCGAAGAACAGTACAGTAGCTGCGCAAGATCATATCTCTTTGACCGCTCAAGGGAAAACCGTGCGCGTTCAGGATTTACAAACAGAGGTAAGGAAGCTTTTGGGTCAGATCCAAAGTTCACGCTGATAGGGAAAAGAACCAAATCTACATATACGACAGACGGATTGTACAATCTTCTTCGGCATTATCTCCAAAACCCCTGATTTACGAGATATCGTTACCCAGCAAATACAGCGTTGCAAAGCCACCAGATACGATAGCAGACCAAAATGACTTACAAGCATGGAAAGACCTGTTTATGGCACGGCGATCATGGGCATACAATGTGTTGGATGACTGCTCCTCCATGTCCGATACTGCTCAGAAAAGATACGAGGAGATTCAAATTATCACGAAATGTCTAGACGCCGCTCTGCACAATCTGGGGAAACACGTTCGTGGAGTCGATGTAAGGAATAGCGAGGTCCAGGAATGGACCAAAGGTGTGCAGGAGGAACAGGCTGTATATGGTACGGATTGGGAGGCTTCACTTGGTCAACTTCGGGCTCTCCCTGCCTCCACACAGTTTTTGAAGTTCATTACTGGTCGATCGTTCCGAAAGAGCAGGATGCCGTCTTTAGAAGATTTGATCGATATTGAACAGGTTAAGAGAGCTGGAAAGCTTACGGAAAATCTATCGACACAGCTTGGTAGAAACAGTTCCGACCTGGGTGCAAGGGTGGACGATGTCTTCGAAAAGGCTGATAATCTACAAAAAGGAGTTGATGAGGTTATTGCTCACTCAGCATTGAAACCATCAGATTCCGTGCAGCTAATGCAAGACATCGAACCTATTGCGAAGAAGATAGGTAATGATTACGAGAATATTTTGGGGTATTCAAACACCTCGAAGAACGTTTCCCAGGCTTCCAGGACGGCCTTGTTGCATACTCGAAAATTCCTCCCTGATTTATCGCAGAGAAGCATAGAGATGGATGGACTGTTGCGATCTGCGACGAAGCTGCGGAATTCTATTGCAGCCAGATCTCTCGAGCTCATGCAGGATATTGCTAGGTTGACTACAATGCTTTCTGATCTGAATGCTCGATTTGCGAAATTTGAATTGGATAGCGACAGCTTCGAAGCCATTAATCTACTCTCGTTTGTGCACAAATTGCCAATAACCTATGCATCCTTCATCTCCGAATCGATCAGACGAAGAGAATGGAGCGAGAAGGTTAAAGCAGACTCCTCAACACTTGCAAATGAAATGGCTGTCTTTCAAGACGAGGAAGCCAAAAGACGCAAGAAATGGCAGAAGAACACAGGCGCTCAATTATGGGGCGACAGGGCCGACTCTACTACCATGAGCCTCCAAGTCAACTTACAAGGCGAGGACGAGCAGTGGCCCCAAGCAACACGTCAAGAACTAGTCGATTATCTGGCAATATTACGAAATCAAGGTGTCAATGCCGAAGTAGTTAAACACGTCTCTAAAATAGTTACGGATCTCAGTAATCCAACAAAGCAGCAGAGCAAGAGGACAAAAGCATTTAAAGCTGGCAGCATTCATGAGGCAGCTCTTGGTCGAAGTGCCCTACTTGTTCGAGGCGACGATGATTTAATAAGGGTTCTGCAGGAAGAGAAATCAAGGACCGAAGGAAAACTAAAGACCGCTGAGAGTCGTATACGTAGACTTGAGGACCTTGTTCATCGGCAGAGTCACGTCAGCCGAATTTCTACAGGAAACATCTTCCAGATCAATAGCCCAAGCCCCGAAGCTCAGGCCATGGCCATGGCGAATCCTATAGCCTCCCCACGTCTTAACGACGATGCCTCCCGACGTTCGTCGGTCTCTTCACGACGATTCTCGTCAAATCAAGGGACTGAGGAAAAGGCCTTGCAGCAGAAACTACTGGGAATAGAGGCAGAGCTCATCGCGGAACGAGAACGGGTTTCAGGCATGGAGAAAGAGATCTCGGCCAAGAACACTGCTGCTGGTGAAATGAAAACTCAAGTTGATGAGGCAAACTCTACTAAGAAGGATCTAATGGAAAACTTCGAGGCCCAGCAGCGAGAGTTTATTGAGGAACGCAAGTCACTTGAAGCTGAGATCAAACGTCTGAAGACAAAACTAGAAGAGCTTGAAGATGAGATGGAAGGAGCCATTGGCTCGCGTGAGCATGTTGACGATCGAGTACGGTCACTTCAAGACGACTTCGAGAAGCTACGGAAAGAAAACGCAGAGGAAGCTCAAAAAGCTCAAGGTCAAATTTCATTTCTTCGCCAGGAGGGAAAACTACAGAGAGAGGCCAACGAAGCCCTCCAGCAACAGTTAGAAGCTATGAAAGAGGAAAATCGAGAACTTCTTGCTCGTGCTGAACGAGCGGAGTCCGCAGAAGATGAGCAGTTGAAAACTTTGGAAAAATTGCACGTACAACTGTCGCCAGACTCTCCAATCCCTAATGATGTCTCTTCTCTCACAGATGCACTAGCAAGCATGGTTGGAGATAATGTTGCGAGTCTCGAATCGCACAAACGTGATCTTGCTATCGCCAAAGCCGACAAAGATAATGCGGAGAGCACTATTGCAGTAATCAAATCCGATCTTGCAGAATTAATAGAAAAGTTGGGAACAGAGGAGAAGGTATCAACGCAACTTCGTGAGAGTTTGGACGCTGAGCGAGCTAAATTTGCTGCTTTGGAGGAAGAGCTTTCGGATGAACGGCTCCAATTGAGCTCTCTTAGAACCAAGATAGCCGACGGGGAGACAGGCTCTGAAGCTATCCGTAATCGCCTCGAGGAAGAGGAGTGTAAAGTCACAAGTTTGTCGGAGGATTTGGCAGCGAAGCTATCTCGAATTGGGAGCCTTGAGGAAGAGCTTAGGATGTTCAAAGAAAAGTCTGATGCTACGCAGAGTAAATTCAGCAAGCTCACAGCACGCTTCGAAAGCCGAACTTCGCGAGCTAAAGATCTCACACAGCGAATATATTCACAGAATGACCGCTTATGCATATTACTTGAGCAACTTAGCTACTCGGTCACTAGGGCAGGTGGCTCAATGTCAGTCCAGAGGATTCCTAGACCAGAGCGTTCTTCTCAGCAGAATAACGACTCGTCCGATCCTGGAACAAGTCTCAGACGCAGCATCACTGGTGCTGCGCTTACGAGGAAAGCTCTTGCTGAGAGCGCAGACCTTGACTTACTCTACTGGATGCACAACGATGATTCTGAGGCGGAGTCTGATAAGTATGATGCATTCATTCAGGCGATCGATAGCTTTGATGTGGAGTTGTTCTCTACCACTATTGTCAGACGATTCAAAGACTTTGAACATACTCTAAAGAAGGCTGTGAAAGACATGCGAGCGTATCGAGATAAATCCCACATCGCCCAGAAAGAGGCGCATGGGAAGATTGCATTCAAGAACTTTAAAGAGGGTGACCTAGCACTCTTTCTGCCAACGCGTAATCAGGCAACTGGCGCCTGGGCAGCATTTAATGTCGGTGCTCCTCATTACTTCCTCCGGGAGCAAGATGCCCATAAACTACAGTCTCGTGACTGGCTCCTTGCTCGTATTCACAAGATCGAGGATCGTGTTGTCGACCTATCAAAATCTATGTCTAGTACACAAAACAGAATATCTGACAGAAGATCCTTTGGCGAGACAAGTAATGGAGGCGACTCTTTCGAAGATGACAACCCATTCGAGCTTTCTGACGGACTGCGGTGGTACCTCCTTGAGGCCCATGAAGAGAAGCCAGGTGCACCGGCGACTCCTGGCCTTGGGAAAAGCACAGTAACTTCAACACCTATAAACGCATCCGCAACCATTCACCGCTCAAAGAAGTCTGTCAGTGGTGGTGTTGAAGGAATCAATAAGACTCTTAACAAGAGCCTGGAGAGCAGGCGCAGCAGCAATAACTCTAAACAATCTCTTCTTGCAACAAGCAAGCCTGTCCAACCAGCTTCAGGTTCTGCTTCGTTGAAGTCAATTCCAGCTGGTCAGCCCAAGGATGGGCCATCTGATGCTCAGGCCATTATCAGTGCAAGCAGGCCGGATGCGAATGGTGGGGATAGAGGAAAGAACCCCGAGGTGCGAAGCCATAATATTGATGAGCTGCTGGGCCCCTGAAATTTGCGCTGATGTGGCGTTAGAACACGACGAATTCTACAGCGGCGGGCACAAGTCCCAGCAAGAAATCGATGATATTCGAATCGCTATGGTCCTTGAGTCTGGAGAGTGGGAAGAATAAGAAATAGGATCAAGGGGGCTGTCAATATTTAACATCATTGGGTTCCAGGCGTTCAGGATGTGCACTGCTTTGGAGGGGATAGCATGGAGCATTGAGGATACAGATGGGACAATGCTGTCCGGGGCACTTTTCTCTTTCTCACTGCAGAATTGCAATGATACCACTTTGCTTGTAAGACAGTATGGCTTTTGCTCTTAATGTTATTCTGCAGATCGGTATGTGTGCGTTTGGCCTATGACATTACCTTATATAATGGTACATACCTAATACATAGTCATACTGAGCGGCCAGACAGGAAAATACTGTGAGACAGTGATTTTCCTCCGTGTTAAACGCTAGATGACTAGAGAAGGTAAACTAGAAGGAAGAATTTGTCGGGAAGGAATTAAGAAGTAACTACAGCAGCCACGCGTCTGGTCAAGACATCCGTGCCCCCGGTCAGGATGTAAGGGTAGGAAAGAATTTAAGCCTTTAAGCGACCAACTAATCCCCTGCAGAAATGGTAGAGTCGATAGATAGATAAGTGCAATGCCACACGGGCCTCTAGAGGGTCTGAGTGTTCTGAGTCTCTTTCCACGATCATTAATTATTTGATCGATGCAACAACAACATTTTACCATCACTCCCAGACAACATCCCATATTCGCCATTCCATTCTTAAAGACGTCAATTGTCCATATTGGCTTCTCTGTATTGTAACTTTGAAAGCACAGAAAAAAAACCTGTCGTTACGTGGGTATTGGTTTGGTCAGGTGAGTTAGGTTGCTTCTCGTTCTATTTCCGGGGGGCAACCACGGCAGGATCAATATTTGAGGTTACCACAACTCAAATTGAATCAATGATTTCAATGGCCTTTTTATTCCATGCTTTTATTCAGTCCGTATTCATAGCTAACACAGCTTGCCTGATAGACTACGGCCGAGACAGAACTTCGGCTGTCGCCAGACGGAGTACTCGTAAACGTTGAAGAAGCTCTGTCCACCAGTTCCCCACAACTTCGCGCAATCAAGCATCAAGCGCAACAGTGGTCAAACCAGCAGGGCGTGGTCAGTAGCCATGGTAAGATCCCACTCCTCCATGTACAGGTCGCGTTTCTAACAGTAATCGCTATAGGGCGGATGTCTCTCCTGTGGTGGAGGAGGTGGTGGTGGCGATAATCATTCCCCCCCAGCCCTTCATCACCCAGAACACCATTCCGAGGCCCATCTGGCAAGACCTTCGAATTCCTCACAAGGACCTCTCCGGCCAACAGAGTCAAACCTTAAAGCAAAGCCCAACAAGCCGCTCAAATTACACATCTGGAGCAGCGAACCAAGGTTATATACACGCGGGGAATTAGATCGAGAACGTAATGAGTTCTTCGAGACTCGTACTGCGGGACACCCTGAAGTATGGCTAGCAATAAAAACTGCGTTAGAGATCCTATGGAGCGATGCAGATGGTGGGTTAGAATTAGCTCAGGCGATCGTCAATGCTGCTGGAATATCTGTGCCTCGTGGCGATTTGCACCCTGGTGTGTATGATAGTCGGGGAGCCTACTACGAGCTTCCTGAGTATGTCGTTGCGGACCCAACGAATATTGAAGAGTCAGAAGATGACTTAAATGATTTCAATGTTGTCTGCCAACTATGTGGAGAACGTTTTGAGTCGCACGAAGAACTCCTGACCCATACTCATGAAGCCCATGAACTCGACGAAGAGAGTGATGGCAAAGATACTACAGGTGGCTCGCATCACAAGAGTGATGAAGAAATGAATGAGGCTCAGCGTTTAAGGAGACAGAGAGAAGAGAGAGGGAAGGCAGTCTCCAACCCCGCAGATCTAATGGATGTACGGGTGAGACTGAGTGGAGGGCAGGATCTGGTCATCAGTATTGATCGAAATGCCTCTGTGCGACTCCTAAGCCGTTGTGTCTTAGAGGATGGTGGCGTAAGTCTTACCTTCTTATTCACCCTCCCTCCCTTGACAATGGCATGTTATCTGAGCCTGGTCATGCGGCCTGCATTACCAAAGTATCTCAGCGATTAAGTCCGTCTAAACTGCACACTAAAAAACACCGTAGTTCTCGTCAGAAAACCGCATCAAGATTGTCTATCTGGGCAAGGTTCTGCAAGAACACAAGTCTTTGATCGAACAAGGTTGGAAGGAGAAAGACAAGCACATTGTCAATGCTATGGTATTCAGCTAAAAACTGTAAGATCAATGGTCATCCTATATTATACTCACTCAGAACTAACTACATAGTCGACGGGCTTTTTCAAAGCAAACCGCCGACTTATGCCACTGATCTGAAGCTCATTTGTTGAGAGGGCAGAGTCTGAGTATCATGTATGCTCACGTACAGTAATAAACATATGATGTAGAGACTGGGCCTTATACACTGGTCACTTTCATGTGGGATAGTTTTTCTTTGTGTCAGCCATAGCACTGGAGATACCCAAAGGCGTTTGTTTTAAGGATTGTGGTTCCATTCTGCACTACAAGCGTTGTCGTGGCATTTTCGGCGTGCGTGTATACTTCGATACCCGCCATGTATTGATTAGTAGAGAGTCCATAATTTTAATCGGGCTGCTACATGCGTAGCTACGCCTTACTAAGTGTCTTTAAACGCTTTGCTCTTCAAAGTCTCAGCTTTACAAATTCTCATACTACTGCGGCCGCCCATTGTGTTTAGATGAACTTTGGGGGTCTTCCAAGGCCATGGTGTATCTGTTATTCTATTACGGGACCAATATAAAAGGCTATAGGATGATATGTCGTCCTTCATAGACACAGGAAATTTTGCAATGAGCTCCCATCTCCCCATTCATCTTTACCATGATAATGGCCTTCTTGACAGACACCCGAATTACAGAATCCCAATTTTTAGCATCAATTAGATACCTAGTTAAAAGAATAGTCAATTATGGTTATCATTGATGAAGGCTACTACTGCTAAATACTATAAGTACGCTCTTGATTTAGGGTGGTAGAGTTTGTGCAT
>JAJONI010000570.1:9961-21611 GCA_022190145.1 Pezicula rhizophila
GACCAGGGGGGTGACCCTCCAACTTGACTACCCCCTATCGTACCTTAGACTGAGGTACGGTTGTGAGGTGCTCTGGTGGCCAAACTGATAAGGCTGAGGCGTTCAACGCTGCCTTGCCTCGCTGACTATAAACGGCCCCTCCACTGTCCGGCGTAAGTAAGGTAAGGTAAGGCTATCTACTACTACTGTACTAGCATAGCTCCAGCAGCTCCACCACTCGTCTTCTAGGACAGAATCGTATCGAACTCTCTCCAAAACCACCCAGCCTTTCGTCCTATCTAAGCAAACCCCTCAGTCAGTATTGTGCGTACACTTGTACGAAAAGGCACCGACAATCCCAAGTCTCGGCATGTTTCCTCGATCATAGTCCACGACCCCCGCAAATCATATCAGTGCAATACAGTACAGTATGTTTCAGACATTCAGTGGCAGCTCACGTCGCCCGCGACAGGTCAATCTTTCCGGTCAGACCATAAACCCATTTGCAGCAAGCTCATGGACGCCAGCTGCTTCTGGCACGCAGAAGACTGTGGCACATGCCCAGCAGGAGAGACAACAGCGTCAGCAGGAGCGAGAGAAGCTGAATGCCTCCAAGCGTATACAGAGGACATGGAGGGGTTACAAGGCCCGGCGAGAACTGGCAGATTCGCGGAGACGGCTTTGGGATGCAGAGAATACGTCTGGGAAGCCCATAGACTCGTTCTCTTCATTTCTTCTGGTATTTGTTGCCTTCTTCAACCCGCGGCGGCCCGATGACATTGATCGGCTGGAAAGTTTGAGCCAGAGCATATCCCAGGTTGGCTTTGCAGAATTTCTTATGCGGCAAGATGTACAACCTTATCTACTACGGCTTGCTAAGCTCTCTCTGGAAGCATTACGAGGGTGGGTTGCTTAATCACGTTCTCTCACCATTATCATTCTTTTGCTGATTCCATGACTAGATCTATTCCCGGAATCCCGGTCTCAATACTTGAACTCCTAATAGCAATTATCGATTCGCGGCCTTGGATATTTGCATACATATCTCGAGGATACTATGGCTTTTTATCAAAACTTGCCACTGACCAACAATTCTCGAAGTTAGATGGGAAGCTAGTCCTCCAAGCTATCAAAACCCCTCTCGCAGAACGTATCCAAATCGAGGATGACCTACCTTCCACAAGCCAGCTCAATGCTGAAGAAATGACACTTGACGCACACGCTACTTTTGCATTATACTTTCTAACGACTCCAGATCTACAAACACTACTGGGAGGGCTAGACGAACTGGCAGAGAGCGTAGACGTGGGAGTTCTATCAGCTGCTATAGTTCGGGAATTTCTAAGTGGTTCAGCTTATCGTGTTAAGGCTGAAAGTAGACTATGGTTACTCGCGCACTTTATTGCACTTCATAGGCTTCAACAGCGTACTAGCCAAGATTCACAATTCTTGATGGGATTGTCACTTCAATTATCAAGCTCTTCAACAGAAATTGTGGGCCGCATTGACGCAACAGAAACAGCAGGTATGTCCACAATGCCTAACCTTGAGCAGTGCAAACTGACTTAATGATTTGTAGAAAGTATCCGAGGTTCTCAAGACGGAGATGCTTCTCCTCTTGCATTGCCTCCTTTCATCAAGAATGAGCTCTCTGCATTGGTCAACCAGGATAGTATTGTAAGCTTGATTGCCAGGTTTGACGTGTAAGCTGAAATCCAATTAACCTTTTGAGTCTTTACTAATAGTTCCTCTTTAGCGGCCACACCAAGAACTCAGCAGCTGGAGAGGAGGTTGCAAGCTTGCTTGCCAGCTATGCATTAAGTCTCCTGCGAATTTTCCCCAGTCGTGCCGACGAACTTCGTATGTGGCTTTATCTAGGCTCTATGGACACTCCGTCAGGAGCAAAACTCCCGGCTCTGAAGTTCTTTTGGCAAGCGGTGAGCTTGACCACCACATTTTCAGCCATTATGGGTGATTCAAAGGCTGCCTTACGTCTACTCCGACCTCAAATCCGCCAATCCTTTTCTTTGCCGTCTCCAAGTGATATCCAGCAGGATCGGGAATGGAGAACAATCCTTCTTTTCCTTGAGCTCTACACCTTTGTACTTCGGTTTACTGACGACGAAGAGTTCCTAAGCGGTAGTGCTGTGAACTTGCAGTCATCCGAGCCCATTTCTCGAATAAGAGAAAGTGCACTTCCAATTGAAGATGTCAAGAGACTCACCATATTCCTCAAAAACCTTGCTTTTACTTCGTATTTCAACGCAGGCGAGTTGGTCGATGACGAAGAGCAACCAGTGGAAAGTAGCTTGGGGTCCTACTTTGGCACAAATGTAGCTGCTGGACGATCAAATCGTTTCACATCACAGGGCGATGAAGTAATTGTCAAGACTCACGCGCGCCGACCTTTCGCTGGTGTTGCAGGGATGACATTTGAGTACGTGAGATCCGTAGTCACTGGTGTAATGCGAACGCTCTATGAGCGGGATTCAAGACGACGTTTCCTCCCTAAGGATCACTGGCTCATGACGTCTCGTTTTGATATGGATGGCTTCATAACTGCAGTTGTCATGGAGGAAGAGAGACGCCGCGAGGTTACCGAGGGAGATGAGGACGACGACGTCGACGTTGATGGTGATGACTTGCCCACGTTACAGGATCGTCTTGTTGGGATTGATAGGCACCGACGGGCTTTCCAAATCGAGAGGCAGAAAAAACAACAGCAGAAAGCTGCACGCAAGAAAGTCCTTGCTGTGATTGGACCGAGGGTTGAAGTCCTTCAGAATATGCCATTCGTTATTCCTTTCGAAACGCGGGTACAGATTTTTCGGCAGTTCGTTCATCTCGATCAGTCCCGTAGACGGGGCGGCAATGTGGATCCGGACATCTGGCGTTTTTCTGTCATGCACCAAACTCACTCTGGGCCTGGCCAACACCGTACAGGTCGCGAGATACTAGGTAGGCACCATGCGAAGATCCGGCGAGATAATATTTTCCAGGATGCCTATGAGCAGTTCTATGAGGTTCGTAATAGTTTCTTCTCTTTCTACTCACGTCGAATCAACTCTTTCCCACCAAAGCTAGAGTCGTTAGATGGCACACTGCGTTTGAGTAACTCAAACTATCTTAAATGTTTAATGCAGGATGGATTCCCGATCAGAACTCAACTCCTTTGTTGTCAAGTTAGTCCGAGAAACTTCAGCCAATTAAGAAATCTCCTCTTCTTGAACCAATGAGACAGTTTGAGTAACTCAAGCTGAGTGTGCCACAACAAAAAGCCGTAGCTCGTACCCTTGTCCCTTTCTAACCACCCCAAATAAGCGAGCATTTACTCCAATATATTTTTGTATGAGGAATACTGACCTTTCAATGTTATATAGCTCGGGGAGGGTCTCAAGGAGCCGATTCAAATCACGTTTGTAGATCAATTCGATACAGCGGAGGCCGGCATCGATGGCGGTGGTGTGACCAAAGAATTTCTCACGAGCGTAACGAACGAGGCATTTCGCTCTTCGGATGGCCCAAATCTATTCGTGACCAACGATCAGAATCTGCTCTATCCAAATCCAACAGCAATAGATGAAAGGCAACAACTATTAAAACAGGCTGGTTTCAGTGAGACAACGGCAGAGTCAAGAGAGCACATCAAGGAATTACTCAAACAATACGAATTCTTGGGTAGGGTAGTTGGCAAATGCTTATATGAGGGGATTCTTATCGACATTAGTTTTGCGGGATTTTTCTTGCTGAAGTGGGCTGCTTCAGCAGGTCCTGGATATCGGGCAAGCATCAACGATCTTCGGGATCTAGATGAAGATTTCTACCAAAACCTATTGAAACTCAAAAACTTCACTGGGAATGTTGAGGATCTATCACTTGATTTCACAATTACCGACGTAGTCTCGCCGCCTGGGGCACCGACTGTAACACTGACCCGGGATCTAAGGCCTAATGGCTCAAGAATTGCTGTAACTAACGAGAACCGACCGCTCTACGTTTCCTATATAGCTAGACACCGCCTCACAGTACAGCCATATCAACAGACACAAGCTTTCTTGAAAGGACTAGGCGAGATAATTGAGCCATCTTGGCTTTCGATGTTCAATCAGACAGAACTACAGACTCTCATTGGCGGGGATGCGTCTGAAATCGACGTCGATGATTTGAGGGCGAACACTGCATATGGTGGTGTGTATCAGATTGGTGACGATGGCCTAGAACATCCTACGGTGCAACTCTTCTGGCGCGTTATGAAGCAACTGGATGATTCCGATAGGCGTAAGGTCCTGAAATACGTCACCTCAACCCCTCGAGCACCCCTTCTTGGCTTTGCGCAATTAAATCCTCGATTCAGCATTCGCGATGCTGGTGCTGATGAGGAGCGGCTGCCAAGTACCAGCACGTGTGTCAATCTATTGAAGCTCCCAAGATACTCCACCGAGGTTGTCTTGCGGAATAAGCTCTTGTACGCTGTCAATTCTGGAGCTGGTTTTGATCTTAGTTAGAGGGTGCATACACTTACGGCGTTTGGGGAAAGGATTTGAAATGCATTATTAGCGGTGGCAGGCAAGACACGGAACAAAGACAACTTATAATATGTATTGCAATGGAGTAAATGCAATATTATGAGCATAGGATATATCATCAGGATATAGTGCATTTTCTGATCGATTACCTATCATGGTCCCAATCAGATTTTATAAGGAAGCTTGTGGAAGCCTAGCCAGTATTCCATTCTACTTTCAATAGCTCTGTGCTGGTTTTAACGATATTTTTCTAGATTTCGGTATTCGGAGGCCTGGACATTAGCTGGCTTTTGATATATCCAGAAGCTTGCCTTTAGTCACCTTAGTCTCCAGAGCGAAAACGCATCTTTAATTTGCATTAGAGGTCCAGTTCTTTAGTGTGGTGTATAACACAAGTTGAACTGTAGTAGCTGGCTAAAATATGGTGTCAGTGGCTTTTCTCTATACAGGCCACATAGAAACAAATTGACCAATACCTGCGCAATTAGGGGAGAGAGTGCTTTTGGCATCTCCCATGCATGGTAGAAGCAGTTTTCCAAACATCCTTCACCCTCAAACCTCAACAATAATGTGATAACACTTGATCTCGGTCTTCTTACCTTACCACGAGTAACGCCCTAGCTACTTTCCAAGAAACTCTCTGTTTTGCTAAAGTCGCGGTATTAGTATGCATGAAAGTGGTATCGCAGACAAAGTACGAAAGGTACAGCCTAGCGATCCTGGTTATCAATTAGTACTCTTTGGACCTCGTTATTTGAAGTCGCTCCGCTCGAAATTTGGGCCGCTGAGTCTGGTTAAACAGGCTCGGGTTGGACTTCTGCGAGAATATGAGAGTCGCTTTCGTTTTTCGCTTTCCGTAGTGGATTGTGTGTGGCTATGTTGACGAGAGCTGGGGCTCTAAGGAGGAATAGCCAAGGAGTTTTACAAACGTTCGGTTAGAAGAAATGTTTACCGAGCTGGATGGGAGATGCGATTCGCCGCTTTGATATACTTGGAGAACGGAACAGAGACTTTATTTGTTTTGCGTCTGTAACGAGTTTGGATGCTCTATTCGAATGGTGTTTGGAGATCTTCCGCTAGTAATTGCTCATGTGCGGTGATCTGCGACAGCTACCCTTGTCTTACATCAGTTGGCAAGTTGCAATGAAGCAGCTCAGATGTTTTCTCATTTGGTTTGGTGTTTATGAGACTTTGACAGCTTGATGATGGAGTTTTTCTTTATCACACTGACTTTGTGGGGTACCGATATTGGATTGACAACTGGAGTAGATTCTGGGGGAAACCAATACCATCAAGTTATGGTAGATTTCTTCAAGATAATTCTGCCAAGTGAGCAGCAGATCCTTTCGCGTCGAGTACCCAAAATCCACTTAGACCCTCTAGCCAATAGGTTTCTACCAAGAGTCCAGCCGCCAGCTATACATCTTGACTTTATTCAGGGGTTGTTTTAACCAAGGTAATCTTCCATGATATCAAGAAAATAAGGCCCCAACCAAGCCTCTCTTGGTGCTGCTTAGTGCTGTATCCAAGAGAACTAAGGTTATAGAATGTCTGCTCCACTGGCCAAACAAAAGTTAGCCAAGTACGAGGGCGCATTCCCAGGTCATCGATGGAGTTTTGTATATAAGTCACAGCAGGTAGACTTTCTAAGATACTATAACCATCAGTTCAAATCAGTTCAATATCAGAGTTCTTTCTTTCTAGTAGCTGCTGTGCAGGTTACCATTTTCGTTCTACAATTCAATCTTTGACATTGATTGTGATTTACCTTCATTTTCTTCTAAATTAATTTCACATACACATTTCAAGATGCAGTACTCCAGCTCTCTTCTTATTGCAGCATTTGCCGTCACGAACGTTCTTTCACATGGAGTTATTACAGAAGTACAGGGTGCGAATGGTAAGGGAATATTCTCTCACTCCAGCGAATGCAGGGTCTAATATAAATCTAGGTGTTGTCATGCCGGGTCTCACAGTTGTTGATGGCACTCCTAGAGATTGTCCGTCAGCCGGATGCGGAGCTCAGTCAGATACTGCCATCATTAGAGACAGAGAACTCGGCACAGCTAAGGCGAGTGCTCTCGGTCGCACAACGGGTAGTGGACCAGTCGATGCAACAAAGGTGATGAACATCTTTATGGATGGAGCTGCTGGTAAGCATCCTATCCCACAACTACAAAGTTTATATTCTTATTCGTCATCTCAGGCAACACCACTGCAGTCAGAAAGGCCCGCGAAATTCACTACGCTAATCGTAAGCGTCAACTCAGCGCTCTTCTAGGAGGCGGTGGCAAGGCAGCAGGCGGTGCAGCAGGCGGTGCAACCGGAGCTGGTATCAAAACAGTTGCAGGCACAAAAGAAGCTGGTGTTATAGCTTCTACTGGGGTCGGTGCTTCATCTGGTTTGCCAACTACCAATGATGCAGGCGAGATCTCCATGACTCTGCATCAGATCAACCAAGATGGAGCTGGACCTTTTACGGCAATGGTTGATGGAACTTCTGGGGGAACAGATGTTGCTGCTTTCAAGAAGGCTACTGTTACTCAGAATGTACCTGGTCTTGTTGCTGGCATCTCTACTGCTACTGTAAGTTTCTTTTTCTGGTCTTGATACTTGTTTCTCTATGTATAAACTTGACTAACTGAAATAGACGATGGATTTCCCTGTTACTATGGCAATGCCAGCCGGTATGACTTGCAATGGCCAAGTAGGAGAAGCTACAAATGTCTGTGTTGCCAAACTTCAGAACGCAACACCAGCTGGGCCATTTGGCGGAGCGATCGCTTTTACTCAATCAACAGCGGCTAAGAAGAGAGCTATCGAATACAATCTCCGCAAGAGAAACTTTGCCCGCAAGTTACAGAAAAAGGCATATACCCTTGCGGAGCTCGAAGCTCTTGCTGCAGAGACTGATGCAATGGATGGTTGAATTAATTAGTCTTTCGTTTACGATTGGTTTCTAAAGACAACGGATTTATTGGTGGGGAGTTTCTGAAGCTGCTGGGTCAGCATATTCATATTATATATTCTTGTAGCGTATTAGTTCTTTATATTTGGTTTCTTATAAATGATAACAACGGCCGTTGTACAAATCTATCCGTCTCGTTTCATCAGAATCTTTTCTAATTGCCGTGCTATCCCCAGTGACCGAAGTAAACGTCTCCGATTCAGCAAGAAATGTCTCTATCCTTCGGAACATTGCACACTTCGCAATTTCTTAGCAAGAAAGATTGTGTTCTCCACCGGCGTCTCGTAATATGCAGGAATTTTCTCAAACCCTCTCTCCCGATAGATCTTCTGCGAGGCAATCATCTGCGGTAAGGAATCCAACCTCATCTCAGCATAACCCAAATCTTTCGCTCTCTTCAAAACTTCGTCCACGAGTGCCTTGCCAACTCCCATTCCTCTCGTCTCGGGTAGACAGTACAATCTCTTCATCTCACAGACTGTATTTTCTGCATCCAACTATCAAGATCAAGAATCAGTATTCATTTTCGATCCTCTCCTAAATTTCGGTCTCCCTAGTTGAGAACTTGGGGTTTCATCTTCAAGACAAGTAGCCTAAGGGACAAAGTAGAGTACCGTACGAATTGGCTTACAAGAGATCATGTTGATTAGGGCAAGTGCGTTGCCCCAAGTCAACTGTCCTCTTATATCTGAACTGAACATATAGCTTTTCAAAGTGATTTCTCACCAACCAATTCGTACGGCAGAGGATCTCAGAAGAAGCGTGAGCGACTTGATAAAAAAGGAAAAGCAAAGAACTAATAATGTACATACTGATCTAAGGCCTACACAGCCAATCGCTCCATTCTCGGCCGAAAGCGCAAGAAGTAAGACGCCCTTCAAATCTGGGCCATATTTTCCAGGTAGGGAGGATAGCTCGTTGGAGTAGTCTTGGAAGCTCAGATCTAGGTTGAGAGAGGCTACGTATGCTGTGAATAGTTCTCGAATGGATTGGATTTCAGATTGCGTTTCTGCAATCTTGAGAGTGAATTTAGGGGGGTCGGCCATTGTTTTTTTTTGGCGTTGGTGTACTTTTGCTTTTGTACGTACTTCTTGTTGCTTTGAGGCTGGAGGATATGGAAGGGATGAGAGATGGATAAGGGATGAGAAGGTGAGTGAGTCAATGAGCGTCAATTAACCATTAATGTTGGTCGAATGCCCAACCTTTTTTGTTTTGTGACTTTTGAATCACTCTTATTTGCAAGGCAGTAGAAGAGGAGATATAAAGACCTATCTGTTTTATTCTCTCTGTACTACCTTCCACGCCCTGCCGGTGGGGTTTGTAGTTGTCGTTCTTCTCACGTGACTGACTTCAGAAACTCTTGGCAGTGAAGGCAAGGAAAGTCAAGTCAAGTCGCGTCAAGTCAAGTCACATCAACACCTACAACTACAGAGTTCTTCTGACTGTCCAATTGCACATAAAAGCCTTCTTCTGCCCCACGACACCACCACAAATGAGTCGAATCCTCAAATATCTAAAGGCTTCGCCAATAGCCAATACCGGCTCTGAGGCTCGAGACCATCTCGCCAATGAAAGAACTTTCCTCTCCTGGACACGCTCTGGACTTGCTTTCGTAGCGCTAGGCGTAGCATTGGCTAAGCTGGAAGCACTGGAAGCCTTGTCCCCAGCGCTGCAACACAATAACCATGGCGATCTGAAGATTCCATCTGCGGCTCTTGTTGGCTCTGGAGCAGGTTGCCTATCTTATGGAACCATGAGATACTTCTCCACATTGAGGCTCTTGCAAAAGGGCTTGTATAGACCTAACATTGCTGGCATTGCTCTCGTGGCTCTTACGAGTGCTGCTGTTGCTGCTGGTGGGATTGTGATGGTTGTGAAGCAGGAGACAACCATGACCCGGGAGACGAAGGCAAAGCTCCAGAAGAAGGACTAAGCTTGACATCTGCAATGGACCTCGTTCGGTCCTTGACGATGATGGATTGCTTCCTCTCCAAAAACCTCAGCATCCATCCATAACTACTCCGGTCAGCATCCATCCATAGTCATGTGACGATTCTTCTGCATACCCTACCTATACTTTTCCATACTTCCGACAAAAAGCCAACACCACCACCTCACCGCTTCTTTGCTTTTTGCGGACCGTTCCGTCTGTGCTCCCACCCCCCCGACTGTACAGAATACCGATTCATGAATCCATGGAGTCATGCACAAGAGACAGCAAAAGCAAGCACCTTCTCAAAATCGCATGACACTTGTTGAACCCGGCGGTGTGGAAATAACCCACCGCTTGTCTGTCGGTCACACCTACCTACTGCGTACAGTACACAGTACATATTCTCGGTGCTGCAGAGTGCTAGTACATACATAAACACCCTTGCCACCCCCACTCCGACCAACTCTTCGATAGCCCACTGCATGCTATCATCACACCAGAGTCCGAAAACGCCATTTACAACTATTACAACAACAGACCGACCACTTGACTACCCGGGACACCTCAGTAGATATTATTCCGTCTGTGTGAGCGTCTTTAGACCGCATCTGTCTTCCCTGTAACAAGGCCGTTGGCTACTTGATTCTCGCCGATGAACCAGTAGTTTCGGGGTCACCGGCGCAGATACGAGCACTGAATAAAGATATTTCAGCCCAATAAGTCATGACATCTAGACCGGCAATCAAGCTGAATAATGGAGTCTCCATTCCCGCGCTGGGTTTTGGCACCTTCGCCGAGCTGTTGGTACCAGGGAAAACATACACCGCCGTTCTGGCAGCTCTGAAAGTCGGATACAGACACTTAGACTGCGCATGGATTTACGAAAATGAAGAGGAGGTAGGCAGCGCCATCAAAGAGTTTCTGGCAACAACCTCGGGTGTTACAAGATCTGATCTCTTCATTACTTCCAAAGTATGGCCACACATGCTTGAACCTATGGATGTTGAGTGGAGCTTGAATGATTCATTGGGCAAGTTGGGATTGGAGTATGTGGACCTTTTCTTGATCCATTGGCCGTTTGCTTGTGAGCGGACGGGTGACTACAAGGAGAAAAAGACCACAGATGGCAAGGTCCGTATCCTGCCAACTCACTCATGACTGTAGGGATTTCCCTAACAGGAAATTAGTATTTCATCAAGAAGGAACTCACAGAAAATCCGGAGCCAACATGGCGTGCGATGGAAGCGCTATGTAAATCCGGCAAGGCTAAGGCAATAGGAGTCTCCAATTGGACTATTCCCGGACTTGAATCACTGCTCAAATACGCCACTATCAAACCGACCGTCAACCAAGTAGAGATACACCCCTACTTTCCCAATACAGCTCTTGTGGACTACTGCTTTTCGCAAGATATCATACCAGTAGCTTACTCACCACTTGGTTCTCAAGAAGGTACCGGCGAGCGGATCTTCGCTGACAAGGAATTGCAAGCTCTGGCGAAGACTAAAGGTGTTGACCTTGCAAAAATTCTCATTGCTTGGGGTTTAAAGAGAGGATATGCAGTTTTGCCCAAGAGCCAGAATGAAGAGCGTGTGAAGAGCAATTTTGACTTGATTGAGCTTACTGATGAGGATTTTGCTATTCTCAATAAGGCTCAAGAGAGGCGCGGGTATCGATATGTAAGTTGTAAGGATCTGAATTTCGGATATGATGTTTGGCCGGAAGAGGAGAGATAGATTGCTCCGCAAAATAGAAAAGTTGTTACCATGCTCCGGTGTCGACTTACTTTTTCTCATTCTAAGTTTGTTGGGTTATAGACCGACCTAGACTTTGCTTGCTTCTTTGAAAGTTTCGCAACTTCGCAATGTTTGATGTGCATCTACATAGCGATCTCGATATACATCATACTACATTTACCGGTTCTTCCGGGTTTCAAACCTAGAAAACCCTATTCTACAGCCAGCACTTCCATTTCCTTGATTAACCCCGCAATGCCTAATCTTGCATTCCAGCCACCTCCCAGGAAGCTTTTTATCTAGCAGGGTTAAACCATTGAACTTATTAAGTACTATCCCCCTTGAATAAAGGCTTAATTTTTGGCTAGTAGCATGGCGAAAAATTAAACCTTTATTTGGGGGGCGGGGGATAGTAACTTATAGGAATATATTACTATACTAGTTCTAGTTGCTTTGTAGGATGTCATCTGTAGGTAACCCTCTTAATATATCTCTCTATAGTAAGTCT
>JAJONI010000571.1:5638-21607 GCA_022190145.1 Pezicula rhizophila
TCAATGTCAATTTTAATGCCAATCTGCATGTTAGAAAGACCTCCATACTGGTCAATCCTACTTGCCAGACAGCGAAGATTGTACAATAAGCCAAGAAAGCCGTTCCATTTTAAGACAGCAGAATCTTGAAAATACAAGATGTCATAGTGCTGCTTAAAGTGAACAGCACCTTTAACTGCATTCCGATAACACCGATTATGATTTGAAGTGCGTTATTTTATAAAAACACTAGATACACAAAGTCCCAAATTAGCTTGTGGGGTGTGTTTTCAATGCGGGGTGAAAAAACAAAATGTAACTTTCGCATCGTCTTCTACGTGTACGAATTTTAGCAGGGAGCAGTATGCCTCAAATCGGCCAGTTTTTTTCGTATGCGGAGAGATTGTCAAGACCCTTGCCCCTGAAGAATACGTCGCTTGTTAATTTAAGCGAAATAGAGTGTCTAATAAACACAGTGGCCCCACCTTATCTCATTTATTACAGCATGGTCTATATTCTCGACATAGTTTTACCAATGTAAAAGCTTCATGCTCTAGCTTCCTTTTTTGCTTGGAAAAATATTGCGCGAAGCTTCTTAGAACTATGATATAGGATTGACGAGGCGGCAGTTGCGCGCCGACGGCCTGCAACTTCGACAAGTAAGTTTCCTGAGTCTCAGAATAAAGAGACTCGCCAAGCGTAACCAAGAGAAATATGCAAAAATATACTAAGAATTTCGAAGCATCTTCCAAATGCCGGAAGCCAGTTTTTTCTGTGCACATGCTTTGCCGTACGATCTCTTATGTATTTAACCCGCTACATCCCCAGTGGAGTTCGATGGCTATTCCTCAAGATTTATCTTTACTTTTTAGTATACTAAATTTATACTTATACCAGTTAAGTTGGGAAAAATGACGCCAACACTCGACGAAACACGAAGCCCCAAAATTAGGGTAAATGTTACCACATCGACAGAACCGATGTTATCTCCCCTGCCTGAGGGTGATAGCGACCTGGATGAGGCGTTCAAATATCTCAACAGCCATACTAATATCACATCGGAAGGAATTAATCTAGCAAAAGTGCGACGAAAGATCGACCGGAATATTATGCCGATAATGTTTGCATGTAATACATTTCAATTTCTTGACAAGGCATTGATGAATGTGAGTCTACTTTTCACACTTGTTGTAGAGGTACTAACAGAAATTGTAATAGTATGCTGCTGTTATGGGGATTAAACAAGACCTGAACCTCACCAAAAATAATTTTACGAACGCTGCTTCCGCATTCTACATTGCATATCTGATCGCGGAAGTTCCAACAGGTTTGTTGCTCGTCCCTAAAGCTGTATTCTGGGGTCTTACAAACCAATTCTAGGATACGTTCTTCAAAAGATCCCCCCACGAAAGTGGCTAGGACTCAACATGGCGCTTTGGGGCATCACTTGTGCAGCTACCGCTGGAACTGTGAACTATCATACTCTCATTGCTGCCCGTGTGATGCTCGGTATTTTTGAAGCAGCGGTCTCTCCCTGCCTAATGCTAATCAGCAGTCAATATTACACTAAGTCTGAACAAACACCCAGATTTGCAATTTGGTTTTCTGGAGTTGGACTTGGACAGATCTTTGGAGGTCTTATCTCGTTTGCTTTCCAGCACATCGAGAGCACCCAATTCAAGTCTTGGAAAGCAATGTTCGTCTGTGTTGGAGGTGTGACCGTTTTGTTTGGAATAGCTACATTTTTTATCCTCCCGGACTCGCCAATGAAGGCCAACTTTCTTATCCCTTCGGAAAAAGCAGCGCTGCTAAAGCACATCAGTATCAATCAAACCGGAGTTCAAAATAGACATTTCAAGATGTCGCAAGTTTGGGAGCTCATCTTTGATCCTCAAATATGGATTTTGAATATTTGCACTATTTCTGTAAGTCTCCCTCCAAGCAATTGAGAACCCTGTAGAGATGGAGAAACGAATTAACTCATTTCCTAGGTTGGCGTCTCCGCTGGTTGCGTCGTAATCTACTCTTCAACACTCATTCAAAGCTTTGGCTTTTCTTCAAAACAGACAGCTCTCCTCAACATGCCTAGCGGAGCTGTTAGCATCATCTCTGCTTCAATTGTCGGATATGGTGTGCGCAAATTCGGACAAAGATGGGCATGGCTAGTTCTAGTTTGCATTCCCGGCGTACTCGGCGCTAGCTTATTGTCCTTCGCTACATCGAACCACGCTGCCTCACTTGCAGGTATCTACCTCATTGGCTTCATTAGCGGCATCATAGTCATTCTATACCAATGGACTATGTCTAACGTCGCCGGACACACGAAGAGAACCATAGCGGCTGCACTTATTGCTGGATGTTTCTCCGTTGGTAATATCGTAGGCCCTCAAACATTCCAGGCCAAAGACGCTCCAGAATACAAACCTGCAAAACACGCGATCCTAGGTACGCAAGCTGCTGGGGGATTTCTCGGGATTGTACTGTTCGGATACTATGTGTGGGCAAATAAACAGAAGGATAAGCGTCAAGTGACCATGAATTTGCCTTCGACAATTGATAACGAAAAGATGCTTTGGGAAAACATGACAGACAAGGAGAATCCTTCCTTCAGATATGTCTATTAATGACTGACTTACAATTTCTTATTTTTTTTAATGGTACTTGATCAGCTCTGTTAAAATGTTATTGTCTTTCTATTTCCATTCTTTCACGCTATTACTGTACAGAGTGGACTAAATTTGCAATTTATCGATAATAAGGTACATAAATATTACATAGATACGATACAATAGTAACAAATTCCCCTCATTCTTGATGGACTTTATTTATGATTCCGTGAGCTAACCTTACGCTCGCGGTTTCCGACTTAAAGCTACAAGAGAATAAATATAGAAAAGAAGACGAATCTGCCAAGTTGGTTGCAAGAAAGTATGTTGTTGTTATTATGAAAGATTAACTACTCGGAGGTCGACTTTATTCAAAAACCGCGCTAAACTACTTTGGGAACAGCACCCCCATATTCACTCCCATATCAAATATAATAGTTAACCTTTGTTTCAGCAGCGAAGGACAAGTATCACAATGTAAACAATTCTCTTATTTTCTTATCTTTAGGTTCTGGTCTTAAATGCTTTTCTTCTAATTAGCAACAAAGATTAAATCAAGTACCAAAGCTGAATCTCTTTCTCAACGTAACAGCCAGGTGACTAACCCCCTTTACCTACCTTAGGCTCTAGGCCCACGTTGACACTCTATGCTCTGCACAAATACCGGTAGAATACTATTTATTTATTTTTTATATTCATCCCTTTCCAGTTTATTTATGCCTTAGCACCAGCCAAAACGCATGCGGGTGCGATCACGTCTAACATACGAAGTACGCCCAAGCGTGTCCAAATGCGGGCTAGTTGCCTAAACATGACACTCTCACCGTCACCGAAGGAGTCACTAAACTCTTCCCGGGGAGTGACAATCTAACCACCAGGAACATATATTAAGACCACAATCCCCCCAGTGTAAGATCCCACAATATAAGATTTCACAGACTTCAAAATGGATGCCTCGACCCTCCTTCAGCAATGCGAGAAACTCACCTCGACTGAACGATCCAGGCGAATGGTAGAGCTGGGCCGGATTTCCACGACATATGAGAGTGCTAAAGAAGTCATTAATGAGCTATTTGGAAAGACGCTGTATGAGAAACATCTTGCTCTCGAGACGTGCTATGGAAGTCGAAATATCCAGATCGCGATGGCCGCCTTGGCGTCATCCTCGAGCGGATTGAAAAAGCGAGCTATGTCTATCATCATACTACTGGGAACCGACCAAGACATCTTGAATGCGCTAAACATAATTCCATTACATGCGCAGATACAGGCATTTTTCCGGATGGGAAATTTACGTTCAAGACGGAGGAGACAGGCAGTTATCGACACTTTTCTGGATCATCTTGAAGACTGGACAGCTGGAGATCAGAGTGTTTACCATCAGTTTCTGTACTTGGCTTCTAAGGGAGCTGTGGAAAGGCATTTGCCTAAGGTTATTGATCGGTATACAGCTATTGATTGGGCTCGTCTTGGGAAGCATCATCCAGGAGTCGCAAGAGACGCAATTCTCGATTGGGCAACTCGTTCAGAAGCCGACGATTACCACCTCATGACGACAATAAATTCCCTTCTTACACAATGGGGAAAAGCGAGGTCTGAGGTGACTATTGATATGGCTCTCGCGGTTGTTCCTGAACTTTTGAAAAGGCTGTCCATACCTCTGTCAAGACTGACAAGTCTCCAAGGACTCTTGAGAAACCGCCCGAGGGAAATGGTGCAGTTGATACTTGATACAGAGGATCAAGTTAGTGTGACATACGAGAGTAAAGTGTTGAGGGCTCTCAAAATTGAGGATTTGCTTGCGTTACAGGAACGATATTCCGTCGTCACGACATACAACTTCGCGGAGCTTGATATGAATCAGCGTCTAGCCATCTACAACATGGTAAAAGTGGGATGGCGCTCAAATGATGGTATCTTGCCCATGAATGTTTTACTTGCACTCCAGATGAAGGAGCGTGTAAAGGAAGCACGGAGACATCTGAAGCTACGTACTTTCGAGCCAGAACCATGGAAGCGAATTCCATACATAGCGCTACTCCCTTGGGAGGAGTCTATTGGGTTGCAAAATGAGTTTATAAAATCTTCTGACGCAGATGTAAGAATTTCGGCGCTCGAGGCTCAAATCGAATCAGTTAAATATGATACAGACCATCTTGATGATGCTATAGCGCTGGTGCTTCGAGCCAAGAACGATCAAGATCCTGTAAGGGAGGCGATGACACGGGCGTTGATGAAAATTCCAGCCAGCAGGTGGACAGACACCCATTTGATACAGTTATCTCAGGTCATTCGGCATGGGTTAGATGCTGGCGATTTATCTCCTAGTACCATTTGGAATATCCGTAATCTGATTTCGGAGATCCTTCCATGGAATCCGAATTGGGCCGCCGAGCAATTTCAAATTCTTGCAAAAGAACGAGGCGATGAATACTACGTGCCTACTCAATTCAAAGCCAATGGTATATTGCCTATGAAGGATACCATGATAAAAATTGCAAAAGCCATGTCTCCTATTCTTACGAATCTCGTCAAAAAGAATCTCCCTGGATCTTTGCTCGAATTAGCTCAAACGTTCAGCAAATTTACGGCATATTGGACAGATTTGCTAAATGCACTGGAGACAGCCTTTGACGAAGAAATAAAGATCGAGGCGAACCAAACCATTTCCTCAGTCTACCGAATCAATCATGGGGACCAGATATTGACTATCCTGAAAGAACACCGCCCTGAATCTCACTGGAACCTCATTCCGCAACTTGTTGAGCGCAGATCGACCTTCGCAGGAAATACCGAGTCGGTTCAACACGTTCACCTCCATCGCCAAAACCTCCTCACTCCATACCTCACACCTGGCAATCGTTTATATGATCTGGGAAAGGGAATCTTATGTGGTTTTACCAATGGGTTTCATCGCTGGACTCCGGCTCAGCAGGAGATGCTTGCTCAAAATCTTGTTAAGGAGATCGATGATTCGGAATCAGATACTTATAGTAAAAAGAGTAACATCGAACTTCTTGGTCTTCTCACTTTCGTCGATCCAAAGCACCTAATTCGTTACGCTAATGATAAAACTCCGATTATCAACGAAGCTGCTATGAGAGCTCTTGGAAGATTGGACAGCGATGTAGGCGTACCACTCCTCATTGAGGCTTTACAAGATGAACGAGCACGTATTGCTATTTACGCCTTACGAAGCATCTTCCTTCAGATGAGAAAACCAGAAGTTCTTTCTCTTCTAAAACAAGCACCATTGAAAAAAGTCACTGTTGCGAAAGAAGTCATTCGCCTAATAGGTGAAGTTGAAAACAGCGAAGCTCTCCAGTATCTACTTGTCCTTGAAAAGACAGATCTTCACAAAGATGTCCGTGTTGCTCTTTTACGAGCTCTCTGGTCATTTCTCGAATTTCCCGATGCATGGACGGTCTTTGAATCTGCTGCCCAAAGTTCATATCCGGCAGCTGCAAAGGCAGTTTGCAATATTCCTGAAGATGGCATGTCTAGTACAGCAAGACGACGACTTCTAAAGCTCTTACTGCTACTTCTTCATCATCCAGCAGCTGAAGTTCGCATGGAAGCTCTAACCCGTTTCAACTGCCTCCCGATTCAAGACACCGAAGAGATTTTGGTATTCCGCCTCAACGAATTGATTCAATCACCAATTGGACAGGAAGTATGCAGGGCAGCTTCTGCGTTCTTCAACACTTACGCTAAGACTCAGGCTCCGCTTATTGAAATCGCTTTTCAAAGAGTTTTGGATGATCCACAGTCCTTGACGAGGTTGTTTGACTGTTTTATAGGCCTAGCAGGAAATAATTTGAGAGACGCTCAATATGTGCCTGCCTCAGCACTCATCCTAGAGACTCTAAAACGCTCCAGATTGACCATATCTCTACGTCTCCGCCTCATCTTTACCTCATCCTTGGCCACCAAAGAACGCTTACCCTCTCTAATCACGGATATCATACCCAACCTTCACGCTGATGCACTCGTTGAAGCAGAAGGTTATATAACCAGGATTGCTAAAAGACCAGGTTGGAAACCTTTTATTAATGAATTGGAAGAAATGCTGGCGAAGAGTGGTGATGAGAGAGCTAGGAGGTTGGCAGTCTCTTTGCTAGTTGCTGGGGTGGATAAGAATAAGGATTGGAGTGACGAGGAGAGGGACCGGTTAAGGACTTATGCGAAGGATGACAGCGTTCTTGTTGCGCAAGCCGCGGCGTTTGTTTTCCCTTCTGATCCTAAAATTGAGCTTGAGTCTGACCAGGAGGATGAGGATGTTGTGATGACTTGAATCAGCGTATTAATGATCATGAAAGACGGGATGAGTGAAAGTAAATAGATAGAGTCAATTTGTCCAAATCCATGAATTATAATCCCATCAGCATGTCCGCTGTCATATATCTAAAACTTCATCTGTGGAAATTGCTAAGTACTTTTATGTTACGATGTGGTAATGCTGTTGAAATTAAAGAGCCTCCTATGTTGCTTTTTCTGAGGCAAGTAAGTACCCATTCCGTCGCTATCCAGTCATGTTTTTATTCTCTTTTCTTTTTCTTTTTGTTGCGAGAATGTATGTTTGTAATTTGAGGGGTAGCCAACGATTACTTCTTTTACCCCCAGTATGAGTCTAGTCGTACAGGGTTCGGGATCGGCTTTCAATAAAGTAAGCCTCCCCTACAGTACAAACCAGGCGAGCCCTGTCAGACTGCTGCCTGCAGTCGGAGAACCGAGGCCCTTTCTTACTGTAAGCCGCCATTCAAGATGCGCTGATAATCATAAGCGAGACAAATAGGACTTTTCTATGACACAGGCGAGGAGGTATTTTGGGCTTAGCTTTCAATTCAAGCTTTCTTAATGGTCGCTTAGACAGAACAGTAATAAACACCCCAACCCATGTGGCGGTTTTGTGTCCTTACCTTACCAATGAACGGGAGTGTGATGCATGCTGTTTGGGCTCTGATTTTCATCTCTTGTATGATTTCCAGGGGGGGAGGCGGGGAATTCTCAGCCTCAACCCTTCTTCATTTACAATCCTCATGCAGTCAGATTATGTCAGTTTATAAGCCCTGTTCGGGATATTTTGGGGTCCAAACGGAAAAAAAAAATGATTACTTATGGATGACATTCTCTTTCACGATGCATTTTAATGAGAAGAGTTTTTTTCTTCGGTGCGTTTGTTTTTGCTTCGCGCGTTCTAGAATAGCTATTGCCTCTGTTTGTTGTTTTGTTTGGCAATTTGGAAGATGCGGTTTTCATCGTATTTACTGCTGCTAACGGGCGGCTCCTCGTCTCTGATAGCGGCGCAGTCAAGTACCTCTACAGCTACACCTCCACAGTCTGTAAGCAACATATTTTATTTGTTTTCATACTCTCCAAATACTGTCTCACGAGTCGTCATGTCTTATAACTATTCCTCTTACTATTTGGGGAAACAAAGTACTAATTTGTTGCTAGACTGCATGTGGAGATATCGTAAACTCAAATAATTGTATGACTTGAATGGAGAATGAATGGTAAACAGACAACCTAAGCTAACTATTATGAATAGTGACATTTCCCGCGAGCCTTGCCTACGAATGTCTTACTAGTGTTCCCTTCAATGCCGCAGTCGCAACTCGATTCTTACAGTACTACAACGATACTCTACAGTTCCAGAGCACATTAGCGTACCTTAAAAATCCACCGGCAAGTTACCAGCAACCCGCTGTCGACCTGGTTGGAGGCTTGGAACAGTTACAGCAAGCTATTGACAATGGAATCTTCTCAAATCAATATGAATTCGAGGCTGCGATGCAAACGCTTCTGATTTCTGCTCACGACTCCCATCTCGAACTCTTCTCGGGTATTCTAGCTGCGTTCACTTTTGCTAGTCCATATGATCTTGTTTCGGTATCCGTTGATGGTATCCAGCTTCCCAAAGTCTATTTGTTCGGTAATGACTCCGTAGAGCTGTGTCTGTGTTACAATCATTAACAGCATCTAGACGATCTCAACCAAAGTTCGTTCTTTGAAGCATACCAACCTTCTGCAATTGCTTCAATCAATGGTGTTAATATCACCACCTATCTTACCGAATTTGCCTTCAACAACTCAATTGGTACCCTTGAGCCACATGCCGACTGGAATCAATTATTTCTTAGCGCAGCACAAGACATCCAAGGGTACTTCAATACCTTTAGTGGTGGAGCGACCTTCTACCCTGGCGATACATTAAATTTCGAGTTCGAAAATGGCACTGTAATCTCTTCTGAATACCTTGCTCTCTACAATAGCCCAGGCGCAACAGGCCCGCTTGAGACTGGTGGTGACTTTTACAACTTCTTCGTCCTTGGCTTTTACCCAGCTTCATTTAATTACACCTCTGATGACGAAACATCCGCTCCTACATCAACTGCTTCATCCACAGCCGTTGCTACAAGTACAGTGTCCGCAAGTCCATCTGCAACAACCACTGGATCATGGGATTATCCTGCGTATCCATTAAATCCAGATGTAGCACAACCTGATTTAGGAATATACGGAGGAGGTTTTATCTCCGGGTACTTTCTCAAGTCCACATCCACCTCAGTCCTCAGTATCCCAAGTTTCGACGAGTATGACGAGGCTATTAACACATTCCAAAGCACAATTGGCGAGTTTCTTAACAAGAGCCAGCAAGCAGGCCTACAGAAGATCGTTATTGATCTCCAACAAAACACAGGCGGACAAGCTCTTCTGGCGATCGACACATTTAAACAATTTTTCCCAAATATTGAACCTTTTGCTGGCTCGAGAATGCGAGCTCATTACACTGCAGATGTCATGGGCGAGACGTTAACTGATTACTGGGATAGTCTGAATACTACTGAAGATAATTACTACATTCTTTCTACGGACGAATGGGTGGTTACAGACCGTCTTGATGCAGCTACGAACCAGAATTTTACGTCTTGGGCTGAGTTCTTCGGTCCAAATTTATACAACGGGGATAGCTTCACCAATATCGTACGATAACCCAATTGCCGTTCTTATTAGACGTATCAGGGCTAATTATCATGAATAGCAACGTTATAACCTCTCTAGCTATATTTTTGATGTTGAAGCGGTGCAAGACGATGAAGCTTTTGCGGTTTATGGATACGCAGCGAATCCTTCGCCAGCCAATGCCAGTCCACCATACGCAGCAGAAGACATCATCATAGTAAGTCTATCGGAATTCTCATTGACAACAGCCTACTAACTCTACCCAGTTATCTGATGGCATATGCGACTCTTCTTGTGCTCTATTCATGGAAATGATGCATCACGAGGCTGGTGTCCGCGTAGTCGTTGCAGGAGGCAGACCAAGTTACGGCCCAATGCAAGCACCAAGTGGCAGCCGTGGGGCGCGAGACTACGGTACCGACGAACTAGATGCCGATATCGATGTAGTCCAACAAATACTAGCCTACTGGAACAATACAGCCGAAGTCAACTTCCTGCCCAATCGTACCGAAGCACTCGATGTCTATGTAACCTACGCCGACGTCAATCTACGCGATCAAGTCAGAAAGGGCGAAACGATTCCATTACAATTCGCCTATGAAGCAGCTGATTGCCGCATCTTTTACACACCGAAGACTATCTACAACTACACTGCATTATGGCAATATGCTGCAGATGCCATTTGGAACAAACCAAGTCTTTGTGTTCAAGGGTCAACCGGTTTCGCTACAACCGGCACAAACACAACCGATTTCCTCGGTCCATCATCAAATGGAAGCGGAGCTTCAACATCTAATAACCTTACCGAACAGCTTGCTCAACTTTCAGCAACGAACGCATCATCCATCCATTTCCTAATAGGAATAGACATCAGTCTCCAAGATGCAGGCCTCCGTTCCCGAAGCGTCGCAGCCAGCTCCGGAAACTCATGTAATGCAACATCGATCGTCAATTGCAAGATCGATGAGGTCTGCTTTAAATCTCTCTGTGTGAAGGAGTGTTTTACTGGTCCTGGAACTCCTTGTGGTGGAGGTGGTTCTTGCCAACCTTTTCAGTCGGTTGGTACTGTTGGGAGTCAGGCTAGACAGCAGGGATTTTGTCAGCCTCCAACTACTAAGGCACCCTTTAAGACGGGTATCGTTAATGTTGGTCCTGCTGCTAATTTGCAATTGCAGCAGGAGACGAATCCCCAAATTGTGAGGTTGGTGTAGGGATTTTAAAGGAGCTGGCTGGTTTGTGGTTGTTGACTATTTTGTGAGGTTCTTTCGTTGTATATATTGAGTACTGATACCTTTATTGATAATATGAAGTATTGATGGTGGTTGATTGTAAAGTGATTATAAATTAAAGGTAGATGAGACGGGAAGTGACTTGAGGAGACCTGTTGGATTGATCCACCGAATTTCATTATTGTCTACTTGCGCTCATTCCGACAAAAGTTGTTCTCACCCAAATTGTCGACAATTGGGGGCTAAAGCTATAGTAGTATCCTTCCCTTGTTTTGCATAGTTCTTTTTCTAAGCGAGACGCAGAGCTTACGTGAGAGCTGAATAGGTGGTGTGGGTCCCAATGTAGTGACTAACACTGACTGGGTTTCACATCTGAGCAGAGCTAAGAGAGACTCATTTCAGCGTATAACTCGGGACATCTAATATACTGTAGCTAGTGGCTATGACTTTAATGCTAAAGCTCGTCAAGCCCTATCTCTTGTATCAAGTCGATCATTTTCAACAATGGCAACATCACTGAGCAAACCATATACATACCAATCTCTCCAACCCAAAACTTCAGAGATCCGTCTTTTAAGAATAGAGGCCGGAGCCGGGACGAAGATTCATTGTGTCCTGGAAGTCGTCGATCTTGACACGAAACCTCAATATAAGGCTCTGTCATATACTTGGGCAGATCCATTATATCATGGGTTAACAGCACCGCAAGACAGTGCTCTTCTAATAACAACCGGTGATCCAACACAGGAGATCATCTGCGATGGAACCAGTTTCATGGTCACCAAAAATCTCTACGACGCGCTAGTTCAACTAAGGAAGAACGCAACTTCCTCAACCAAAGGAAGTTATGACAATGAATATCAACTCAGCGATTATCTCTGGATAGATGCAGTATGCATAGATCAAGGGAACCTCGAGGAGAAAGGAATCCAAATCGGAATGATGTCCAAAATCTACGAGCATGCAGCAAAAGTCATAGTCTGGCTAGGGCGAAGTGATCAACACACATCAGATGCACTCAAACTGATGTCGCGATTTGCCCAAATCCCTCAATCTCAATACTCTTCCAAATTCTTCACATCAGATCTTGACGACCCAGAGATTTACGAGCTTCTAGGAGAGCCACGTATCAATCATGATCAATGGCTTTCCTACGCAGCATTCCTTCAACGCGCATATTTCAGTCGAACATGGGTAATTCAAGAAATCTTCTTCGCTCGAGAGTCCATAGTTCTTTGTGGAGATAACATCTTTACATGGGCCGAGATGACCAAGGCCGCCTTGTTTATGAGGGAG
This sequence comes from Pezicula rhizophila, assembly GCA_022190145.1. Classification (NCBI taxonomy): domain Eukaryota; kingdom Fungi; phylum Ascomycota; class Leotiomycetes; order Helotiales; family Dermateaceae; genus Pezicula; species Pezicula rhizophila. The sequence continues at coordinate 17,715 of JAJONI010000571.1, forward strand.
ACGAATTTAACTCCTCTTTTGACGACGGTGGCTCATCAGGCTGTGAATGGTAACGACGCGACAGTCTACGTCACAAACCAACTTGGAAACATCCTCATCTTTCAAGACTTATTGAGGAATCGAAAGGTTTCTCGTTCTCAGCATTTTGGTTTGGAGGCTTTGTTGACTTATGGGAGATTCTTTAGTGCGAAGGAGGATCTTGATAAGGTTTTTGCTCTGCAGGGGATTTGGAAGTCTGATGATGATGAGGTTCCGGTGGATATGAAACCGGATTATAAGAGGGGTGTTCATTTGGTTTATGCGAGAGCTTCCTGGGAAACGATTTTGGAGAATGGTGATCTTAATGTTCTTTCCATGGTTGAGGATTGGGGGTCTCGGAAGTTGAAGGATCAAAATCTTCCGTCTTGGACGCCGGATTATAGTGTTGGGCTCCTCATTCATCCGCTTTGTGGTAATCCGAGACCAGCCAAGGAAAAACTGCGCTGGAATGCGAGCTTTGGTCTGGAATTTAAACTTCCGGAAGTTCCAGAAGGAAAGGATATACTGTTTTTGCCTGTTAGTGGATATCGGCTTGATACTATCACCCAGTTTGCTGCTACGCATCTGGAGTTTGTGGATGATAATCAGTTGATAAGTCTACTTGACATTCTCAAAAGTTCTCATAGCGAGGAGTATCCTGGTGGTGGTACATACTTCGACGCCCTGTGGAGGACGCTTATCAAAGACACCATTCTTGGGCAACCCGCTGGCGTGGACACTCGAGATACCTTTCCCTTATTCATCACCGTCCAAATTTTCGAACTCGAAACGCAAATTGGGAATTATCAATGGGAGGTCAAAACATCCGAAACACCAGATTCTTCCGAGAATCTAGAGAATAAGAAAACTCTCATGAGATATGAAGACTTGCATGCTCGAACGAAAACCATCATCTCCGATCTCGCGTCCCAAAAACTGAATAACGGAGTTATCCCAAGCTGGGATACCATCCGAGATACGATTCAGAAAATCAAGTTGAGAGATGAGACGGGGGAAGATACGCTGGAAATGCAGAAGGGTGATAAGGATTATGATGACTATTTTGAGAGCTTTCGGATCGCGTATTCTGGGCGAAGGCTCTTTAGGACTGAGAAAGGCTTTTTGGGAATTGCTGCTCAGTCATTGATGAAGGGGGATGAAGTATGGATCTTGGCTGGGATCCCTGTACCCGTGGTTCTGAGGCGAAATGGGGAGAGTGGGATGTGGAAACTTGTTGGTGAGGCGTATGTTCATGGAATTATGAATGGCGAGGGTTTTAGGAGCGGTGGTGTTGAGATGAGGGATATCCTTTTGGAGTAGTCTAAGAGGACTGACTGTTTTTGTAGGTAGGCTGTTCTAATATAAGTTCAGTGTGGCAACGTATTCCCTGTTCTGGTGAAACTAGATCTTAACTAGAATACTGGGAAACTGAGTCGTGTGAGATGTGCTTATGGGCTATATAAGGACAGAAAGTTTAGAAATCATGAGGTGTGTTGTCTAAAAGTCAATGGATGTGTCTAAATTTCCGTGACTGGCTATTTAATCTGATAGAATCAATAGGAATACAGAACGCCCCCAAAGAGCGGTTTACTACGTAACGTTATAAAAGCTCGGAGATATCTAATAGTTTTAGTAATGTCGTCACATCAGGACTTGCGATTGGTCTTCTTGGTTTGCTTCTTCAAAAGAAATGGCTCACAAGGCATTTCGAAGAGAAGTATGAGGTTTTTCAATTACTTCCTCGTGAGATTAATTAATACTCATAGATATTCCACATGTCGTGTCGCTTAAAAAGGGGAGCACGGAGACGCAGACTTCAGCTCTCCGAAGGGAAGGATGCAAAAAAGAAGTCAAAGTTCGAATCAACGTCGGCTCATATATTTTATTCTCCCATTAATCAACAGGTATAAGTATATGAATCCAAAGTCCGGCAATAAAGAGCCATAATTACGGTCTTGTAGTCCTTTACACCGTATGCTTCAGATCAAGAAGAAACTAAGAGTATTTCAGCCGTTGATATATCAGGAGTCTTTCAAAATCGCATCTATGTCGCGAGATATTCAGATCAATTCTGAGACAGGCATGTATGTTAGATTTAGCCTCATGTGATAACTAGACACTGTACGTTGAGACTTCTTTACAAGAAATATGACTGTCACGCCTTTGAAGCGATGCCTCTTGATTTAATAGGTTTCATCTATGCATGTAGCTGTGCTAAAGAATCTAAACAGAATTGAACACATGAATCTATTCCCTAGTTCACTAACCACTTGACTTGAATATCCCACTTAATATAAGTAACCCAGTCGTTTAGGTAGTCCGGCACTTTGTATTCAATAGTGAATACGTAAAGTTAAGCGAGCGCTTCACAAACTCTGTGGTACTGCGCCACAGGACTATTCTTCAACTAACACCAAAACCTTCGTAATACCCAGATATTATAAAGATGTATAGCAGAGTATGAGAAGTATGTGCAATCCAGGATGCTTCCCGCGGTACGCAGTGCGGATAAATATCAAGCATATATATCAGAGGTTCCTATTCCAAAATAACATCAACCAGGACGACGAATTACCAGATGCTCCAGCATAGAAAAGTATGTCAGTTAAACTATATTTTAGGGGCAAACATACAATGTTTAAGGATAAGGAGACATTTCAATGCCGTGTTGAGAAGAAAATTTAAGAAAGTGATGTTCTAATGTAAGACGCTGTGCCTTCAACAATAAAGAATCCCAAGTTAGTAACTCTCCTTAAATATTAACATTCCTAAAGTCCCTTGATATTTTTAAATGACAACAGAAGCTTTAATGGCAACAATACTAGGCCTTTTCTATTGCCGTGCTAATGATCTGCACAGAACTTCATTCTGAGTTAATTTGGTCAGGAAGCGCAGAATTTCTGCTGGATGTAATTTCCTTTGTCCATCACAATCTTACAGTTCCTTTGGTCTGGTTCGTCGCCGTGCTACCAGTATTCTCGTTCATGAGCGTGGACGCGGATGGAAAGGCCTTGGAGGGATCCATCCACATAGTGGTCCTCATCCACTTCTTGCATAATGGGACCCTCCCACACCATCCTCGTGAGTTCATAGTGTTTAGGGTTACCTCGTCCGGTCATACCCCATTGCTGATACGACTATTTCTCAATACGCATCACTGGCAAACGCTATCACCGATGGTACTCCCGACCCTCTTCCCTTCGCCAACTTCGGTGACTGTCCAGTCCGAATCTATAAAGGCCAGAGGCTAGGTCTCCCAGAGGAAATATAAACATAAGGTTAGAAGAAGGAAGCTGGTTAAGAATACTAAAAGGGGAAGTTGCGAGTGCAGTCACTACAGTTACGAGTCACTTACTTCCTGAAAGTCCGTACAAGATAAAATTAGAGCAACTTCACTTTCGATTAAGAGAGCCTTAGTTAAGCCTCTTAGACGCTATCTGAATCCTTAAAGTCCGAGTCATTAATAGAGTCCGAATCGTAAACCTCCCCAAGTATAATGCCAAGCAGAGGACCACGCCAATTGCTTAGATAGGCAGCAGCAGCTGTAGCAGCTTGGATCTCCTCGTGCTGCTCTTTAGTCAAGCCCGCGCCGTCCTTAAACGCTTCTTAATTGTAGTAGCTCTATCGAGCCGTATCGCCTAGTAGAAACGGGTAGTTCTAGTGTTATATAGCTTTGTGATAAGGCAACATAGAAAACTATGCAACTACATTCACATTATTTTTTATAGCGAGTAGCCACCTCGAATATTCAGAATGCCTCTCTACTACATTAAGATCTCCCCTATAATTAAGAAGGTAGGATTCTCTTAGCTACCTAAGCACTTTAACTAGGCTCGTTTTAAAGTATTTTAAGTAGCTACTACTGTATATAACAT
>JAJONI010000572.1:0-21585 GCA_022190145.1 Pezicula rhizophila
GGTTAATTACTATGGCCCTATATGACTATTATCCCATTAGGCATAGTCACATAGTAGTAATTTCATTCTACGGAATACTTATTAGTTTGTACAGATAGTGTAAATTATATGTTGCATACTGATTGAGTTCGACACCATCGAGTGATTTGTAAGCTAACTAGTAATGAAACACTGTTGATGGGCAGTATCTCAAGGGCTCTAGAAGTAAGAGATGAGTAATCTATATAATATCCGGCTTTATTCCTTCTGTTATATTGCATACATGGCTTCTTATGTTGTCGACAAGGAGGCCTTAGGGGAGCAATGGTTATATGTCTTAGCTTGGCTGGAGGCTACAAAAGCGCTCTTAGATGGCACTGGAATTTCACTAACAACATTAAGTATAACACCATAGAACTCCATCATATTAAAGGAGAAATCACTCATCAATCAAGGTAGTTGAAAATTTTTTTAACAGTAACATTTCCATGTGTGGGACACTTACTTAACACAGGTCATACCATAAGTTAAAGGAAGTGTTGGGTTGAACTCAAGTGTGCTTGCTACTTGACAATACTGGGATTCTTTGGTGTTTCATGGTTAGGAAGGTCTTAAATGCACTCTATGATGACATAACTATTAGTAATGAGGAAGTATCTTCACGCTTGTCCTAAAACTTCCTGCAGAGATGTAAGGTCCTAGAGTTCATTTTCTTCTAGAATCTCTAGGTAATAAAAACCACAGACGTCTTATCATTTTGGAGGGTGGTAAATCTAAACCATACCCGTGACGTTCAAGTCAACATATACACTTGATTGGAGTAACCTTGAAGGGAGCAAGCAAGCTTTACTCTGAGTATTCATCTTGATGCGATGCAACAGCCTGTGTTCTTAATCCAAAACCTGTCCAAGATTAAGACAATACGGAGTTATTCCGTGAGATCCTGGACAAAATTGGGGTTTATGACTATAGTCATGTATTCCTTGAACTCTGGAACTATACAGCTCGATAGCACAAGGCGTGGATGATATATCTCCGGAAGATGTCAGATACTTAAAGAAACTAAGGTACATGCACTAGTTGAAATATCCAAAGACAAAAGATTATTAACAATGGCAGGGTGAAAGGACAGAAAATAGGGTAGGTTTAATTGCTCGGGTAGGTAGTACATACTTTTGAAGATGGCCTATGACCCAATTGGAAGCAGTTGGTTTCTCGAAGCGCCGGTTTCTATTCGCTTTGTATCTAACTCTCACTTTGTGTCTTTGGAGCGTCCAACTGCCGCACTGCACACCATTGCATTACACTAACCAAAACCCTTATCTCAGTATTCATTATCTCACATCTTGGATTGAATATCCGCGAATAACTCCTTTAGTTTATCCATGTCCGTCTTCTGCTGAGGCCATCCAACTGTCAATCCTTCCTCCTTATTTGGCTTTGGGATCTACAAAATAAGTTAGCTCACATCTTCATGCCATCACACAAGCCTTTCAAACACCTACCATATGAAAGTGAACCTATGATTGGAGAGTTCAATTAGTCATGAATATCCTGCAAAATATACTCCGTAAACAATCGGACTTACGTGGTCAACCTCCTGATGTGCAATGCGTCCATTGTTCTGCAACACATTGTAGTTCTCTGCTCCGGTTGCCTTGACCAACTTCTTAACAACAGGCTATAATTTTTATGGCTTTAGCATATCTCCCTCAATACTCGTGTTCGAAAGGAATGCGTACAAGGATCTCAGAGAGCTGGTCATCGGGGATATCAATGAGCTTCTCGCCGTGGAATTTTGGGATTACTAGCTGGAGAACAGAGCATAAGTTAGTGGTATTTTCAATAAGTTTGAGTGTAACATACAGCATGACCCTTGCTAAGGGGTTGGATGTCTAGAAAGGCTAGGACTTTATCGCTCTCGAAGAGCTTGAAGGAGGGGATATCGCCTGTTGTTGTAATTAGTTCTGGTGGTTCCTAGTTTCTACTGCACATTTTTGGAGCTGCGGGAATTCCATACCCTTGATGATCTTGCAGAAGATACAGGCTGCCATTTTGTACTAATGTATTTTATAGCACCAAGTGTTGTTGTAATTGATGAGGTTGCTTTCGTAGAAACTTGAGCTCGAGCTGTCGACGCGGGGTTCCCTCCGTCGCCGGGTACCTATCACTCAACAAGGTCAGGTGATCATGTTTGCTCAGATTCAGCCTCGTCTCTGGAGTAGTACTTAAATTAAAATAACGAAAAGTGCTTTCGGAGTGGGACAGAATATTTCAGAATTCATTTCTTGCCTTTTACCAGAGATGACCGTGTTCGATGCCCATAATACTCCATTCTCCTAATCTTTGAAAACCAACTTCTGCTTAGCAGACCATTACTGTTTTGCCCCTTTTTTTTATATTGTTGTAACTTATTTGCACGACGTCCTTTGTCCGGGTCTCTCTTTTTTTTTTTTTTGTAGGTACGACTCGCGAAAGTTCGGCTGCCTCCAAGCACAAGCGAATACAAACAAGGAACGACGTTCTTCCAGCTACCTCATATCTTCCTTCGATCACAATAACATCCTTCTCTAACCATTCAATTCCTATCAACTATCCTACGATTATCTGGCTCATTAAATTCGTTTCCCAACCCACTGGAACCAGTTTATATTCACCTATAAGCTGCGGAGTTGCTGGATGGTCGAGTTTCGACGTCACTAGCGAGATCAGGCTTCAAATCAACAAACCTGGCAGCCTTGGACCAAGAAATTATAAAAGCACAACAAGAGCTTCTTTGGAGTCATCTATATCGCTCTAGCCATCAAGACTAGTCATTCAAAGCCGTCCAAGAAACAAATAACCATGCCTTCATACACCAGCACTCCCCTGTTCGGCGGAGCCATCATCGTTGATCTGCCCAAATCCTTCACAGATGTTAGGTATCAAACCCCTCTCAGCTAGTAAATGCCATCATCACACGAAAAGTATAACTAATATGATCTAGCACCCTCCGTCAAGTCCCCGATCATCAAGAAGTCTATCTCGACAAAGATGGTTACACCAGTATCATCTTCGATATCACGGAGCGAGTCGGCGTCGCTGGCTCAGGAGCAGCAGTCGACGGCGCAGCCATGACAACACACCTGGAAGACATAGTTGATTCCGACATTGACACCGTCAAAGTCTGGAGTACATCTAAAACCGAATTCACCAAACTCCCGTAAGGTTTTTCTTCCATGATTCCACCTTCCACCTTCCACCTTCCACCTTCCCCCGCCTCCCAATTCATCCTCCAAATCCAGAGCCTCGTCTGTCACTTTTTAAATCACGTGCTAAGGACAACACATCAAAAACAGAGAAGGAATACCATCCTACACATTAATCGCCACACAAACACCACCAGCAGATCCAAATGCCAAGAACTCCGCACCGGATTTCACTGCTATAGTTTTGAATCTGATTCGGTTGGAAGATGAGAGTACGGATATCTTGATTACTATTAATGTGCCACATATCAAGGGGGAGTATTCTGAGGAGGAAGTTAACTTGGAGTTGGGTAAGCAGGGGAAGGGAATTGAGAATGCTGTTGAGTATGCGGCGACCATTTGGGAGACTTTCAAGATTAAGGATTGGGGTCTTTTTAATGAGGTTTAAGCGCTAATGAATGGTGGCCTGGATGGGTCGCGGATGGATGGATTTGGCTTGCAAAGAAACTCGGGCGTTCGGGTGCCTGGGGTGTTGGGATGGTACGGGAATCTTGACTCTTGACAGCGACAAGGAAAACTCAGATTGATAGATCATTGTGACGTCTTTCACAGCAGCGTGGAATTTTTTTATGATATCCGGACGGCCAAGGGAGGGAAATTGAATTGGGAAATTAGATAGGCAGTTTAGTGTTGAATTACCTAACGACAATGAATCAACCGGATATGGTATCTTCGCAGAGATAGCACGAGAAGAGCAGAGCATCAGTATGTGTATGAGTGGAGATACACGCCAACACGCTTTTTGTATTCTTAAGGGCTTGTGAGGTCTAGAAACTTAAGCTTCCTCGCCATATCTTCCGCAGGACTTGCCTCTCGACTCTCTACAATTTCCTCGCCAACACTAACGCTCTCCTTACCCAACTTATTTGCTTTGTATTCTTCCCATCTCCTGCTTACTTCTCTCATGACCTCTTTTTGCGGACTCTTGGGTCGCAACTCATCCTTAACCTTCTTCAAATTCTCCTTGAAGAAGATCTGATACTCGCTCGGTCCAGTACTCCCAGCTTTTTTCGGCACTGGCTTGGTCTGCTGCAATGGCCCTTTACAGCTACCACACTGATGTCTTGCAGGATCGATACTCTTCGAGTGCCGTTTGAATTCTGCGCCACATATCCCGCACTCCCAAATGTACTTGTAATCGATAGCATAGCTATGCTTCGTCGTAACTTCGATTCCACGATGTCCAAAAACACGAGAGCACTTAGAGGCCCAGGCTTTAAACTCTTTGCCGTGCGGGTTCGTTTTGATGTTGCTGATCATGAAGTTGGCTAGATGGCAGAACTCGTGTGCTATTACATTCAGGAGGCGGTCTTCGTCGTCGATGACTTTCTCAGCGAGTTCAATTGAGGCATAATGGCGGTAGGTAGGGTTTGGAGGCCCGGCTCCTGCGAGAGCTGCTGTTCTGATAGTTTCACGCTTCCAGTTTGCCCGGCCAGCTGTGGTATTTAGTTTCTTGCTCCATATTATCTTGATACCGCCTGTCGAGGCAGCAAGTTTTGAGACTTGACCGCCCGTAATTGTTTCATCTAGCTCGGTGAGGAACGATTCTGCGGTGGCATGCTTAGTCTCAGAGAATGCCTTCTTCACATCTCTTGCTGTACGGTCTTGCTTGACAGGACTTTTCTTTGGGGAGAAGAGTAGTGCACCATCTGAGAGGTCAGCCGAGTCATCGCGAAGTGGTTGAGGTTTCTTTAGTGTTTTCTTTGGAGAGTACTCCTCGTTCCAATCATTAATAACATCCTGATTCCAGAAGGCGTCCATACTTGGTCTATGCGGTGTCATCGGTATTCGTGGTACTAACTTCTTAGGGGAAATGAGACCCTTTTTCGAAGGACTTGGTGGAGGGGTCACAAAACGAGTTCCTTTGGAGATCTTTCGTGGCTTGTTCTCTGAAGGGGAGCTGGTTTCTGTTAGCTGTTGTCATTCTAAAGATAAAATGTGCCTTACAAACTGAGGAGAGCGAAAGGTTCGTCAATTTCTGAACTTTTGTCTGGGAATTGATTTTCTCTCTCTGGCTCTTTTTTTGACATTTGTTTAGGAAGCTTCGATACCGGTTTGCTCTGCGCACCACCTTCCTCGTCGCTAGTGTCCAAGAGAATGATTACTTCCTTAGGAAGAGTCCTCTCAGTACCGGCTTTCTTCGTCCTCGAACTTAGATCTTTTTTACCTCCCATAGATAACTTCCCCAGCTCCAGTCCTAGATCTTCCGCCTCTTCCTCTCTTGATTTGAGACTCGTAGTCTTCCTCCCCCTTACAAGCTTCTTTGGGATCCTTGGCGGAGGAGTGACCTCGACATCGGAGTCACCTTCTGTCAGAATGCAACTATCATTGACGATAAAATCTGACATTCCATCCGACCCATCAACATCCTCTTCGTCGTCAGAATAGCCACCATCAATCGAAGCCTCCTCAAGAAAGAATTCTTTGGCCACAATCTTCCTCCTTTCAGCTCTTTTCTTCTTAGAATCCCCGAGAGTCGTCTTCTTGAACCCCTTCACCAGATCCCTCAGATCCTCATCATCGGACTCCTGGAATAGATCCTCCTCTGGTTTGGGACGGATAGGCTTCGCGATGGCGATGCCTCTCGTGGAACGTTTCGTGGAGTCTCTGGACTTCGCGACCAAGCCATTCCCCCCTGGTAAGGATTCCTGTGACTTTGATGCAACAGCTGTAACTACAGAATTCGTTGAACTTGTGGAACTTATGAAGGGCCGTAAAAGAGGATTATCAGACGCTTGCTTCAAAATCCTTTTCTTAGGTTTCGCTTTCTCCTCGTCCTTTAGGCCTACCGGTAGTTCGTTCTCCTTCTTCGCAGCCCCTTTGAATTTTCCTGGAATAATTTTCGAGTCGCTTTCCGAATCTGAAGCCTCTGTCTTCAATGCTCTGCTCTTAGGTGCCTTTCTGGTTGTTGACGTGGCCGCCTTCTTACACGTGATGTTCTTTTTGGCGCGCATGTTTTTGCCAATATCTGCAATGTCCGGGAAATCACTGTCTTCCCTTTTATCTTGCACTAATCTTGCCATGGTTCTCCGTGACTTATTATTGTACAACTCCTCTGATACAGATATATCATGTGGGTGAAAGTTCGTTGGCGATGAGGTTCACCGATTATTCAAATTTGCCAAAAACTGAGGTCGCGATGGTCGAGCGTCACCACAGCAACCACCACGCCTAAACGATCATCAACGTGGAAAGAATGAATTCATTTACTACTGTATAGCTTATAAAACCTGATACATGAATATAATTTTGCCTGCCACGAATATCCTTCGTGTTTCGGTAAAGCACTTTCTCGGACCAGTTTTTGAAGTATCTAAATGCTTTTGAGAATGGATAAATGATAGTAAATCTACTCACTAACTCGGCATTGATACAATGCCATAGTTACCTTGTCGTAGTACTAGTTGCATTGTGAATTCTAATAATCAACTTTGGTCTACCTATTCTATAGTCCATTTCAGATTACCTGCTACGCCAGCCGACGACTCTATGAGTATGCAATGAAGTGCAGAGATAAATATCAAGTTTGAGGTGCACTGAATTCTACTTGGGATAGTAAGATAAACCTCTTTCAAGGAAGACCTTGCTTTAATATAGCTACTCGGAAGTCCCCTTACCCAGTAGTTGTATGAAGGATAACAGCAAGGTCCCGATGCCAGAGAAACAGGTTGGTAATATTTGGTAAAATTCCAGGGCGCTAGAAGTATAAAAATATGTTATCCTTGAAGGAAGCCACAGCTCTATAGTTCGCACGATAGTAAAAAGAACAAACCAAAAAAAAACACTATCAGAATATGTAATAAATTCAAAGAAGACTCTTTATACCTCGAGACTTCTTAGTTGGTCATGCTACGAAAAGACCTAGAAGTTAACGATAGTTTGATATGGCGAGACTTGCTCGCTTAACTCAATAAGCAGTTGCCGAGCTGTTAGGTTGAGCTTACCTACGTTATATTCTACGACAACATGTTACAGTCAGGATGACATTAGCTGTTCCAAGGTTTGTGAATACATTTTTGATAATATAAAGTCATAGCAGACCCAAATAACATCTTTATCTGTTGCCATGCTAGTGGAAGATTACTGCAATTTACGCATAATCCTCTGATTTGTCTCCAAATATGAAATGAGTGGTCAGGTATGGTTAGAATCCTTTGAGCCTTGGTGCCAATTTGAATAACCCTAATTCGCAATCGTTGCAGGCTGATTTTCTGGTCTTCACGCTAATATCAATTACAATAAGCCAACCTACTCTAACAGTGATCCTAAGCTCTTTGCAAAATGCTAATACGAGAACATAGTCCAGAATGAAGAAAGGACTTAACTTCAGAATCCCCCTCAATCGCTATCTGAATCATCAAGCCTGGAAAGAACATCCAGTGCCTTACGAGCCTTCTTCAACTTTGGACGCGGTGGCACATATTCCTGAGAACTAGCCTCCGTCTCCGTCTCCTCCTCAGTCCAATCAGTCTCAGTCCAATCCAACTCATCTCTGCACCAAACACTCCTCTTAAGACGATGAAGAAACAACATCCAAGCCTCATCCCACCACGCAACAGGTTTCCAATCTTCATCCAAGGTCACACGTGCAGGACCAAATTTCTCCATTAGTTTAAGAGCGTCGTTATCCTCGCCTTCAACCAACTTCTTCATGATAATAACGTCCTGGCATGCACGACATCCATATTCATCGAGACGATCTTCCCAGCTGTAAACGGCCGCAACACTTGCACCCTCCCAACTCCAGTTTCCCAGTGGTCGTCTCCTTGATAGAAATCTCTGCCATGCAGGACGAGTGTAATGAGAAACCCAACTACTTCCATCGGATCCTGTCAAGGCACTGAAGGCGTCGAAAAAAGCAAGGTTCCAAGCACTGCGTTTGGTTCCGCAGGTGAGGTAAAGAGTATCGGTGGATGGGTTGATATAGATTGTGCGGCGGCGATCGTCATTCTGAATATCACTGTCCATCTCCCTCCGAGCGCGAGTCTGGAGCCGATAGTCGCCGAATATGGGAACGTAAAGTCTCAGAGCTTCTTCTCTTGATTCTTGGCATGCGTGTAAGGTAGGTGGCACGGGGCCCTTAGATTTGAATTGCATCTTGACCTTTCTTTCTCCATCCCGCTTGATATACATCTGGACTTTCACTTCGCGGTTTTGATTGAGATTCGCATATTCCCAGATTTGAATTCGCCTGAATGGGTAAATTTTGTCGTTAGTGACAAGGGGTGTTCTGGCGAGGTTGAGGAAGGAGAAACTATTCTAGGGTGGGTGGACTTACAATTCCTTTGGAAGTTCTGAGAAATACTTAGCGGTTTGCGGCTGTGAACTCTCTAAGGTTGATAACTTTTCTTGGGAAATGATAGGCTTGGGTTGGGGTTCCGAAGCCATGGTGGTAGGCGCAGTCACAACGTTCCGAAGCTTCGAAAGAGTGCCGTTGATGGCGTTGGATAGTGCGTAAAGGTGGTAAATATGTCTGAGCAACAAGTAATGCTTGTGGACGCTCAGGAGTACAGAGTTCCTTCTTGATTGCCTTTGTGCTGTACACAATGGCAAGAACCGTTACGGCTAGGAAAGCGAAGCAGAATGTGAACAGGTGGGGATGATGTTGAAGTTGAGAACGAGAAGAGGAAGACATTTTCCTCTAAGATTATTGATAAGTGCGCGCATAGTTCAATTGTCGCCTTACGGCGCCTTGCATGCAATTCCGCGAAAGCCGCAGTCCCATTCACTAAAGCAATAGGAACTAGAGTTAGACACATTGATATGCTTAATGAACAAAGACTACTATTCTTATTGACCATCAGCTTATATGAGTTGCATTAGTCTGGGGTGAGAATCCAACATATTCAGAATCATAAAATGACTGGGTAGGTGTGAAGTTGAGTGCTATGTGGTAAGCCATTGAGAAAGTTTCGTATTGATATTGGCAGCCTGTAAACATAACAGACTCACTGGTTCACTTTCGTATCTTTCACATCTTTGATCTCCTTAACCTCTTTACCCACCTTCTCAAGCTTACAATCTCTCGGATACCCTGTAAGCAACATCATACCCACAACCCAGGCCGGCCACCAAACACACCAAACGACAACTTGGGTATTCATGCCCCAAACATCCCACCCAAATGCAGCCTCCTTCAACACATAGCCCATATCCAGTTCCCAGACCTTGGCGCCAGCAAATACCACCATCGGCGGAGCCAGACAGCTTGTTAGTATGGAAAGGAGAACCATAATGGTAGGCCTTCCCGGAAGTGGTTGCGCGTAAGTTAGTGGGGAGGCTAGAAGGCCGACGAGGAATGCAAGCGAGAAGTTGAGGGTTGCCAGCGAAGAGAGAAACATTCCTAGAAGAAGGAGAGAAAATGATTTCATGAGTTGGTATTGCTGGGTTGTTGGCTGGAAGTAACGGATTACAAGGCGGGATAGGACGACGGGAATCATGACGTTCAGGATGGCAAAGACGCCAAATACTCCAGCAAGCATCTTCTCTTGTTAGCTTTTACTGATTTTGATCAAAGGATTTGAATTTACCTTGGATGGAACGTGGTTAAATAGGTAGAGTGGTAGGAGGCCAAGGAATTGTGTACCGGCTACAATTGCCAGAGGCAAAAACAGTTCTCGTTCTCTGACACCTACAGCTTCCTCTGGAGCAAGGGCTTTTGCATCTCCTTCCTTGACAACTACAAGTGGCACTACTTTGTCACCGGACTCTATGGTTGATGCAACGTCACTCTTACCAAGAACTGGAGCACCACTCTTGATCCAGAGAAAAATAGCCATGATCGTAAAGTTGACAGCCACCAGCATGGCACTGGGTAAATAAGTCCCAATACTCACGAAGCGACCTGCATGCATAAGCAGATAAAAGAAGAAACTTTGATGGAGATGTTCCAGCAGGTTGTTCAAACTCCGAAACGTGCTTTCGATGACCCTTCCCATAGCCATCTCATCTTGCCACCCTTCACCATATGGTTGAAGGGTTATGGCATCGACATGGTATGGGATAAAGCTACTATGAGGCCCAGACGCATGGCCAATGCCTTGCTTAAGCATACCGCGAAGCATAGTCTGTAGTCGTGCTTGATAAGTGTCTGGATGCTGCCACATCTTCTGCAAAGATGTCCCGATACCCATTTGGCCACTGGCAATTGATACTACACTGTTAAACAAGTCGAGATTGGGGAGCTGGCCATTGATCCCATCGTAGACGATATGAATGGATTCGAAGCGATGAGCGAAAGGATAGTCAATAACCACAGCTCCTTGCAAAGCTCCACTCTTCAGAGGCAGAGACTCAATATCCGGCGAGGAGTGAGTATCATGGTATGCATCCACCCAAGCTTGTGGTCCAGCCTTGCTATCCGGCGTAATTAGAAAGATGATATCCTTGGACCAGAGTGACCAGCCTAAAACACGTAAGTCAATTATCAAGTCTACAAAACCCCCTAGCACTGAAGCTTACGTTTGAAGTATCTGGCTAATGTCAGGACAAGAGCCACACCACTACGGTTGAGCTCCTCCTCAACATTTCTCCAAGCACCAACGAGTACTATTGCCTCAGTGGCATCTCCTCTTGGGGCATGCAGTATGGCATATATGTTCTCCCCTCCATACACCTCCCCAGCAGACTTGTACTGATATTTCTGCCTAGCAACCTTGAGGCCCGCAGCCTTAAAGAATTCCTCGAGTTTGTCATTCACCCTACAATAACATCACTTATCAGCATACAATCTAAATCCCATTCTTCCATCTTAGCCACACTCGGGCGTACTCAGAGTTCCCCTTGTCTTCCAGCGAATCCACTTCATGTTTAAAAGCTCGGAAGATATTCTGATCGCTCCCGGCGAAGTATGTATGCACCTGCCCCGGTAGGAGTGCGTTCTCAGAAATATATGTGCGGCGAGAATAGTCATTGAGAGGTAGGAGGAGCAGCCATGCGATGCCTATGGCTATGCAGAGGAATGACAGGTATGGTGGTAGTTTTAGAAGCCGGGGGTCACGCCTCAGGAGGACGCCGGAAGCTGCTGCTTATAAGCAATTGAATATCAACTACTTCTTTCTACGCACCTAGCAAAGCCATACTTAATTATTGCATACGTTGTGGTGACATTGGGGCGGAGATGAAGCTCTGTGTTCAAGGATCTACAAATTATTGGAGGTCACGTCGTGCTCAACTTTACGCGACTTATTCTCGTATGCACAGCGATAGACGCAGACTGACAATGATCACGAGCGATTTTTGTGATGGGTCTTACAGCATTCAACAAGTATTGAATTCGTATGAATACTGGTCTCCAGCCGCAAACGTATTAAAACATATAATCCTATCCTAATCCCGTAAAGGCCACCGAACGCCTCCCAATGCACGTTGATATCATACAATAGAGTAGGTCGCGAATGTACAGTCTTCAAATCATCTGTCCCTTCATGGCCCTAACCTTTGAGAGCTTCCTACATACCCTAGTGCTACGCCATCTGCCGAAACGGTGGGGTTGGTCGTTGGTAGCACTCCATATCGTCCGAATGTCTTCTGATCAACAGAAACATAATGTGGCAGTCGTCCAAGCAAGTTCATCTTTCCCTCAATCCATCGAAGAATTTTCTCTGGCGGCGCAAGAAATCTTATGTATCCAAGGCCCCCTACAATCAAGAGTTAGCTTGCTATTTTTTTTTTAGGGAAGGTAGACAAGGAAGAGGAGGAGGCTTACAGGCATATCCAACAACGAGTCCGCAGATGTGTCCAAGAAAACTTGTATTCGGTATTAAGACTGAGGTGAATAATACCAGTACAAGGGGTGTCACCCAGGTTGGTATTTGTGTTGTCCCCAACACAAAATATGGATTCGTTTTATAGGTCTTGACTGCCTCCATTGCAAGTAGAGTGAACACCCAAATACTAACCCACGATTAGCACAGAAACCTACGCCTTGTTTCCACATTTAGAGCATACCTGGCACCTAAAACCGTGGTGTTCATTCCCAAGAGACCCCTTTCAATAAATGTATATAGCAATGCCGGAATAGTTGACAACGCTTTGATTCAGTCAGCACTCCTGGCCCGGTATACACAGAATCCAATGCCTCCTATTGCATCCATCCGGGGGCAACTCACGGCCAAAGAACAATAATACTGAAGTCAACGTGCCGAATTCCGCCTCAAACCGCTCCAGTAGAGGCGTCAGCGCAACGACGTTGAATAGCATGTGGAAGAAGCCCGCATGTACGAGAGGAAATGTATTAGTCCTATACACTACGACGCGCACCACTAGGTCAGTATTTTAGCAGAATTGATGGAGGACTGGTGCTCACTAGAAGTTATTCCAATCTCCTTGGGTATCAGTGCAGCCCATTGAATAATATCCCATAATGGAAACACCGATATAACCCAGAACAAAATGATTATTAAAACAACACCTCGAGTTAAAAGAGGAAGGCGAAAGACATAGGAGCGCATCCGTGTCGCAGAGAAGGAGGGAAGTGAGGGCGCCATGTTGAGAGCTGTTCTCGAGGAACGGGTGTGTATTCTGAGCGGTGGTAGCTTGATACCGATACGATATCTATATTCGCAGGAATGGCTGAGTGACTCGTAAGGTAGTTGGACGGCGCTCCCATGAGTCTCTCGAAAGACGTTTTGACCTTGAAGCAGTGAAGCTTGCTGAGCAAAATCTAGAAAAACAACGTCCCTACAACAGAGCTAAGTAAGATTCATGATCACGACTCGCTTAACAAACCCTGTCAACAATCCCGAAGTGTCGGAACATGAGGTCGCGAGACTGCTTCGGCTTGAAGCCAAACATCCTTTAGGTAACTTAGTTGATTTAAGATGTGAGAAACTCACTTCATTTAGGTAACTTACTTGTTTTCGACTTTGGGAGCTTACTTAATTTAGGCAACTCAATTGATTTAGGTAACTCACTTGATCTAAGAAGTGATGAGTAACTTACTTACTTGGTCTAGATACCTAACAGGGCGGTGACCTGAAGTGCCACAACATGTTCTCAAATATCAACTGTATACAGTATTGTCCATGCACTAGGGCTAGCACTCACGGTACAAGTTACTTGCGCTCCACAAGAAACAGAAGTACGTGGCATTCGGTGCATCATTATACTTTGTACAATTTTAAACATCAGGCTCATTTATGCTCATGAAACACAGTTGGCGAATAACAAAAGAGACGTTCATTGAACTGCAGTACCCAGGCTCGAAAATCAAACTCCCCCCCGTTGCATACAAATTTACAAGTCCCATCCCAATTCCCCATCACCATGCCCTCTAAGATGCGTTGGCCTTGGCCATTGTGTTCAAAGCGCTTCCATTCTTGAACCACTCAATCTGGGGTGCGTTGAAAGTGTGCTGGAGCTTGATGTCGAATGACTCTCCGTTCTTGGGGTGTACCTTAAGGGTAATTGGCTTGCCAACTGCAAGTTCTGTGCACATGAGATCGACCTAAGGTTTTGTTAGTGAGATACTGATAGAGATACGCCGATTTGCTTACCTTGTCATCCGGGTTGATCTTCTCATAATCCTCAGGGTTGATGAATGTCAAAGGAAGCATACCTTGCTTCTTCAAGTTGGTCTCGTGGATACGGGCAAAGGATCGGGTGATGATAGCAAGTCCTCCAAGATGTCTTGGCTCGAGAGCAGCATGTTCTCTCGAAGATCCTTCGCCGTAGTTCCAGTCACCAACAACAACCCACGGAATACCCTTCTTCTTGTAATCTCTTGCAGTGGCTGGGACTGCATCGTATTCACCAGTGGTGAAGTTCTTGACCTTGTTGGCCTCACCGTTATCAGCGTTGATGGCACCGATCAACATGTTGTTGGAGATATTGTCCAAGTGACCACGGTATTTCAACCACGGACCGGCCATGGAGATGTGATCGGTGGTGGTCTTACCCTTGGCCTTAATGAGAATGGGGATATCGATAGCATCCTTTCCGTCCCAGGCCTTGAATGGCTCAAGGAGCTGAAGACGGTCACTGGATGGTGAAACAGCAACGGTAACGGCGTCACGGGTAGCGGGAGGTGCTTGGTAGGTGTCCTGTCCTGCGTCATATCCTCTTGTTGGAAGACCATCCCCAGTTGGTGGAGAAAGTTTGAACTCCTTTCCGTCCTTGTCCTTAAGCGTGTCAGTAAGAGGGTTAAAGTGGAGGGAGCCTGCAATGGTCATTGCCACAACGAGATCTGGAGAGGTGACGAAAGAGTGGGTGGCAGGGTTGGCATCGTTACGACCAGTGAAGTTACGGTTGTAGGAAGAGATGATGGAGTTGGCCTCGCCCTTCTTCACGTCCTTTCGGTCCCATTGTCCTGAAATAGCGAATTAGTATGTATGTCGTCCAAGAGTCGCGATAACATGAATCGAGGCTAATGATAACTCTAAAAAAAAGATGCGGTCCTCAGGAGGGTTGCTCAGAGCGAGCAGGAAATTCAAATCAGGAAGGGCAAGCAAAACTCCAAGACTCAAGAAAAGTACAAGATCCATACCTATACAAGGACCACAAGCATTGGCGAGAACCATTCCTCCAAACTCCTCCAAAGTTGCCAGTTGGCCGTCACTTGTGTTTATTAGCATTATATATATGTGGCTAACAGGGTACTCACCGGGCAATTGTAGCACGAATTTGCTCCGAACCAGGGGTGACAGTGAACAGAGCCTTAGCCTTGATACCATGGTCAAGTGCATCACGGGCAATTGAAGCAGCACGAGACATATCCTCGTATGAAGAGTTGGTACAAGATCCAATAAGACCAACCTTCAACTCCTCGGGCCAGTTGTTTGCCTTGACGGCCTCGCTGAACTTGGAGATAGGAGTGGCAAGATCTGGGGTGAAGGGGCCGTTGATGTGAGGCTCAAGTTCTGAGAGGTTAATCTCGATGAGTTGGTCGTACTCGGCACCCTCATCCTTGCGGAGCTCCTTTGCGTAGACTCGTGCGAAATCACCAATCTCAGAACGCTTTGTGGCTGCAAGGTAGTCATGCATGCGGTCGTTGAACGGGAAAACGGAGGTTGTAGCACCAATCTCAGCTCCCATGTTGCATATGGTTGCCATGCCAGTGCAGCTAATACTATCTGTGCCAGGACCTGAAATAGTGATATGTTAGTGATATTGCCAACCCCCACAAAAAGTTGGCGTTATAATTAGGGGAATGGTCTTGCTTCTCAGACCTTGCTGAGGAAGGAACACCCTAGGATAATTGCCGAACATAACCTTACTCACCGAAATATTCGACAATTGCACCAGTTCCACCCTTGACCGTAAGAATACCAGCGACCTTGAGAATGATATCTATTGCACTGTTAACTTGTTGACCACATGCAAATTTATCAGAGCCAACATACCCTTTGGTGAAGTCCAGCCAGAAAGCTCGCCAGTAAGTTTGACACCGATATATTTTGGTGCCTTCAGCTCCCAAGGGAGGTTGGCCATGACATCGACAGCATCAGCACCACCAACACCAATGGCGCACATTCCAAGACCTCCAGCGTTGGGGGTGTGGGAGTCGGTACCAATTAGAAGTCCACCAGGGAAAGCGTAGTTCTCGAGAAGAATCTGGTGGATAATACCGGATCCAGGTCTCCAGAAACCAATGTTGTATTTTGCGCAAGATGTTGAAAGGAAGTCATAGACCTCCTTGTTAATGTCGATAGCTCTTGTAAGATCCTTTGCACCTCCAACCTGTGCCTCAATCAAATGATCACAGTGAACGGTGGTAGGGTTTGCGACTGAGGGCATGCCAGCCGACATGAATTGGAGAATGGCCATCTGAGCAGTGGCATCTTGACAAGCAACACGGTCAGGACGAAGCTTGAGGTAGGAAACGCCGCGCTCGATTTCCTGGCCATGAGGGTCGTCGAGATGTGAGTAGAGAATTTTTTCGGCGTATGTGAGAGGTCTGTTTAGTCTTGAACGGACAATGGCTAAGTTCTCGGACATCTTCTTGTAGTTGATGAAGTTGTTTTGCTCTTGGTTATTCTGCCTGACCTTCTTGTCAAGAGGAGAGTCGCCGACAGTGGCCATTCGCCGGATGCCCAGCTGGGCCATTGCTGGCTGGCGCTGAGCAGCACGAAGGATTTGTCGTGACAGCATCGTGAGTGGAGTTGTGTAGGATTAACAATGAAAGGAAGGAAGAGAAGTCGAGAAGAAATCGAAGAAATCGAAGAAATCAAAGAGCGAAACGAAGCTCCTGCGGCGTCGTCTTATCAACCGTTCTACCGAGGGCAGCGCCGGCCAATAAGCGCTCTTGAATTAGTAGACGTCCTCCGGCGTTCGCGAGCAAGGTTCAGAGGTGATATGATGTAGGTGTGTAAAGGCCTCTCCAATGGGAATGCGGTTATGCTTCCAAGCTCCCTTTTTTCTTTTTCGAGGTTGAGATATGATGTCGTACGGGACGAGAGACGATTATAAGAATTTAAGAAATGCACTGGAGGTATCTATCTTTTTGTAATGGACGCTTTCTGGGTGGATAGCATTACTGAACAGACACATTATTTAAAGAGTTAAAGAGTGTAGTTCGGTGCGAAATGCCGATAATCGCAGATACTTGGGCCGGCTGTCGGCCATAATTTGGACAGAATTTTTCAAGGCTGCCGCAAGTGCCATACAAGGTGCTAGAATTTCACAAGCTCAGAGAAGCTGCCACAGGTGACAAGCAAAAAATCCACTTTCCATGGCCGTCTGGAGCCGTCTCAGCCTCGGGTCAGGTTCAGGTTCAGGTTCGGTGGGGTGGAAGTTCAAATGAGGCTCGTGACTTCCGGAATTGTGTCCCGGGCCGCGCAATTCAGGATTCGAGATTTGCTTAGCGCCGCATCCATGGTAAATTTTTTGAATCTCAACCTAGAGCTAGATCTGAAGATTTACCTGATACGAATACTCCATTGAATCCATCAAGATGGGTATCCCGCAGAAGTCAACAAAAACAAAGACCAGGAGACGTTTGAGGTACGATTGGCGATTTTCCAGATAGATCTTGGGACAACAGAACACCCCACACCCGCAGATGATAGAGCTGACGAAAGTCGCACAGGGACCTTGATCAGGTTCATGAGGATCTCCGTTCACCTAAGCATCTGGAGCAGCACAAAAACTCAAAGCCAGCTGAAGATCTGCCTGGCTTAGGCCAATACTATTGTATCGAATGCGCAAAATGGTTTGAATCGGAAAACAGCCGTGTCGCTCACCTTAAGGGCAAGCCTCACAAGAGGAGGTATTTAGACATGTGAAAGCTAGAGACTAGGGTAGTCCAATACTAACGCGCATGGTTTCCAGGGTCAAAGCACTGAAGGATGAGCCTTATACCCAGCGTGAGGCAGAAGCTGCGATAGGGTTGCGAACTGACAATGGTCCTCGCATGGCTGCCGAAGCGAATGTTCAGGATACGGAAATAGAGATGGAGAATTCTGGTCTTCTCGAAGATAGTATGACGACTTGAAAGACCTCTGTCATCGCCATGGGCTCCAGTCTTGCAGTTAATGACTTTGACGACCACCGCCATATTTGGAAGTTCTAATGTTAAAAAGGTTGCACAAACCGTTGCACGGGTATCTCATTATCTAATGCCACCGCGACCACGACCAGTTGCTCGTGCAAGACCACTCCCCCGAGTGCCTCTCAATCCACCTCGAGCCGATCCTCCTCTTCCTGCCGACCCTCCACGATTCGAACCACTTCCTATCCGTGACGCCGGGACTGGGGTTGTAAATTTCTTAGGGGTTGCTTTTGAAGATGTTGGTGGATTATCTACAAAGGTGGTATCTGTTGTCCTAAACACACAGAGCATATTAGTAGTGGACGAAATAAATATTACAAAGCCCTTACATGAAAGTTGTCTCTCCGTCAATCTCTCCATGAAACTTGTCAGAGCCCATTGATTTACCTGTAGCTCCATTAGTACTGCCTACTATTCGCTCGAGATGCTATACGCACCAAGCTTATCCTCTTGTTCTTTCACCCTGCGAAACGAATCTGGAATTGGTGCCTGGAAAACCATAAGTCAAGTATTCTGCTTCTCTTATTGTCCATTCCCTCCTCACCTCTGAGAAATCCACACAGAAAGCGTTCATATTCAGGCCGTACAAAAATGCCCCAAAATTCTCACTGAATCTCGCTAAACTCTCATGCATCAATTGCAGATGCATAAAATTGGCCTCTAAATCTGCCATTCCATCGGAAAGCTCGGCAAAAGAGGGCTCAAACTCCTCGAGCGGAAGATGGTCATTGTTCGCGCCGGTAGAGGAACGAAGAGATGATCGCGACGAGGGGCGCAAAGGGGTCGTTGGCCGCGAGGGAGCATTAGGGCGAGTTTGTGAGGTGGATCGTGGAGCTGAGGAGAGCGCAAGAGGTGTTGTAGAGGACGACATTGTTCTTGTCAGGTATATGTCTGTGGATGGTGGTGGTGACGATCTTTCTCTTACATCTTACAGTAGGGCTGAAATGTTTTGGTCACTGTGTTGATTCAACTGGCTGCACCTCTCAGACGCGTTGTTCCGACAGCAGCACGCGAGATGGCCCGCGCAGGACCAGCGACCCCTCAGTCTGCGCGTAATGACGATTGAAAAGTCAAAGTCAGAAATTGTCCCTCGATTGCGAATGCGGGATGAAGTGAAAGCTCCCCTTGTTGGGATGATAGCATTTGTTCCTGAACATCTCTGCACACACTCTCTCTGCACAATTATGATCCCCTATCTGCTGTCATTTACTCCTTCCCTGCTGCTACTGTACCTTAACTACTGCTGTGGAACTCCCATGACCTGAAAAGATCGACGGCTTCATTTCATGCCCTCGCGACCACTCTTGGCATATATTGCCGCTATTTCTACTGTGACCTTCCGCAAGACATAGATAATAAACCCGCACAGCACAGCACATACTCTCTAAGATTGACATCTTGTTGATCCTATCTTCTTCCTAGGTACTTCGATCGCCTAGGCCCATCTTGCGAGCGGTAGGGCTTGTCCATGAAGAGCTCAGGGCATCCAAGGGTTCTCCATATTTTGAGACATAGCTTCATCGGTCATCCATCATCAGCCCCGCCGACCAGTCGCATCACCAGAATTGGAAGCCAGCGCACCTCCTCTCCTAAGCCCTCCACGACACTAATACAAAAATCTCCAGCAGGCCTTTACTCTGCGAATAAGTACTGCACTCGTACACTCGCAAAGGCTATTAAGTCAAAGCAAGGTTTCATATCCGCGCTTCCCGGCGCAAGTTCATTTTATCACTCGAGAGATTGGCAACGCCCGGATACGACCGCCCTTCTTAGAACCAACAACACAGCCCAGAGGCAAACATCTCAGATCTATAAGTCCTCACCAAGCCCTCACATCACCCTCCAAAGCAGCGTTGGCATCTGGAGTACTGCGTTACTCTGTGGGATAATTGGTAGCGCCGTCACATACTTTTTGTACCACACCGAGTTAAGACCAGGAAACGACGCTGAACAGATTACTACAAGTCTTCCAGAGCAATTGGAAATCTTCACAGAGAACTGGAGCAAGATGACAGCTGAGACCCTCCCCGGCCGACCGGGCACCCTGACCCCAGATCAAGAGGAGAAATTGAAGGAGTTTTGGGTCGCTACTTTGAAGGTATTTGGCGTGCTTGATGAATCAGAAGCCAAGGCGGTTATTGAGAATGGAGATGGTCATACGAGGTCAGACACAACATCCACGACGGACAAGAAACCGAAGAAGAGGAAGTCTCTCTTCAGCCGGAAAAAGAAGGATGATGACAAGAACTCACCAACAACGGACTCCGGGTACAAGACTACCGACGTGGAAGACAAGTATGGTCAAACAAAGGAGTTCCATGATGCGCTGGCCAATATGTCGCCCGAGACATTACGGACGACTTTCTGGAGCATGGTCAAACACGATCATCCAGATGCACTTCTCCTGAGATTCCTACGGGCGAGGAAATGGGACGTAGAGAGGGCTTTGGTGATGATGGTGTCAACGATGAGGTGGAGAGCCACAGAGATGCACGTCGATGCGGATATCATGGTTAATGGTGAACTAGGAGCACTTGAGGATGAGGCTAGTGATGGGCCGAAGAAGGCGCTTGGCCATGACTTTCTTGCCCAGATGCGGATGGGAAAAAGCTTCTTGCATGGGACTGACAATCAGGGAAGACCGATGTGTTTCGTCAGAGCCAGACTGCATAAGCAAGGTGAACAAAGCGAGGAAAGTCTGGAGAGGTACACAGTTTTCTTAATAGAATCTGCACGAATGATTTTGAGCCCACCTATTGATACTGCTGTAAGTTTTCAGTCAAGTTAGAAGGGGCTAGTTCTAATTATTCTAGATGGTCTTCTTCGACATGACCGGATTTGGTCTGTCCAACATGGTAAGGTCTAAATACCCTCGAGAAACGGCAATTGCTTACCTGTGGCTCAGGATTATGGACCTGTCAAATTTATGATCAAATGTTTCGAAGCCAACTACCCGGAAAGTCTAGGTGTTGTTCTCATACATAAAGCACCCTGGGTATTTCAAGGTATGCTCCGTTCTTCCTCTCTAGATACTTAGCTTCTCTGACATCCCCCAGGCATCTGGAAAATCGTCAAGGGGTGGCTGGACCCAGTAGTAGCATCCAAAGTAAATTTCACCAACAACTTGGAGGATCTGGAAGTATACATCCCCAAATCCCAGATTATTAAAGAACTGGGTGGAGACGAAAATTGGAGTTACGAATACGTTGAGCCTGTTGCGGGGGAGAACGCCAAAATGGCTGACACAGAAACCCGCGACAAGCTAATTGCTGAGCGTTCAAAACTCTACCAAGAATATGAAAAGGCGACGATAGAGTGGATCGGTGGAGAAGATGAGGCCAAGGAGAAAAAGAACAAGATTGCAAAGAATTTGGGGCAAGATTATTGGCAGCTTGACCCTTACGTCAGAGCAAGGAGTTTCTATGATCGCACAGGCATGTTGAGCCCGGGAGGGAAAGTCAACTTCTATCCATCAGGGGCTCCAAATGAGGTAGCCCATGTCGAGACCGAGAAGCCGATAAATGGTGCTGTTGCGGTACCTATCAAGCCAGAAACATCTGCGGATGATGTCGATTGAGTCTTCCATGTCCTAGAAAATAAAAGGGTCGAAATGAATCGACTGTATATGTGATAGAGTCGGCGTTTGGTATTGCATCTGGATAAAGCATCTTGCATCTTGCTGAGGGAGTAGTAGACAGAGGAGCACATAGCTACCGAGTCATAGCCACTGTCGTATTGAATTTTAAAGAGGATTGAATGATGAAATGCTATAGCATAGCTTGTTAAGTATATATGGCCTTAAAGAGTAAGGCATTTGAAGCTATACTGTACGAATTAGTTCACAAGAGATCATGTTGAATAGCCATCTAT
>JAJONI010000573.1:0-12428 GCA_022190145.1 Pezicula rhizophila
AACAAAGAAAACATCGTTAAGTGATATATAATATAATTCTGGTAGCGAGACATTCCGGAATCGTCACATTATATAGAGAAGGAATTGTTTGCTCTTGAACTTATAGAACATAAGCATAATAGTTTTAGTATCTAAGAAACTAACATACGTGAAGGTCAATTTAAAAAGTTAATCTAATATACTAGTTCACGAAGACTAGCAGGTGCTAATACCCTTAAGGGCATTTTTATACGGGGCTGAGTATAGGCAGTAGTGTGGACTGTGTTTCTACAGCTTTATACCCAGGGCATTGGTTGTATTAACTCGCTTAAATACACTATTAATTAGAATAGTGTTGTAGCACTAAATACAATGCTTTTATAGATGTTCCGTTTGTAGCTTGCTACTATTGCTGGCCGTTTATATACATCGCTAAATGTTGCCAAACAACACATGGTTGCCACTATTGACGTTGTTGCCACTATATAATCGAGATAATTTAATTCTTTGCGTCTTTGTCTAAAAGTTGATTTTAATTCTATCCCCAAAGCTAGCTAGGGACCGTACCTAACTAGCAATAAATAGCGAGTTGGTAACGTCCGCTGCTTGACCTCTCTGCTGGCTAAGCTTTTATATATGGTCCTGATGCAACTTGAACCTATCGTACAGCTTAATTTTCCTTTTTAATAGCTTTAGCAAACACTGCACTATAACATGCTATTGAAATATACTAGCGGAAAACTTCCGAAGGGCATTAAACAATCCCAACGTCTGTTTACAACATGAACTAGGCATGCAACAATATTAAATTCGACGAGTATTCCAGCCAGAAACCGATGATATGGGAGATCAAAATTACCCCCTTCTAAAAAAAAAATACTTACTTACAATACCCCACCCATCTACGAAATAACCACGACTCCTCTTGTCCCCTCACAATCAAAATGCCTCCAACACCACCCACCCTCTCAAAACTTACAAACCTGCACCACAAAACCAGCCTCTACCTAAACTAAGCCCTCATTTTCCTCACCCCTCTCACCAACACCACCACCACTACCAATATCAACAGCCTTCCCAACTCTCCCCCAAAATAATCCACCAAAGAAATCCAGACTATAGAACTCCACAAATATACGTAGATACATACATACATATCATCCACCTCAATAACCATAGAACCATACAAACAACTCCACAACCCACCGCACAACCAAAATAACAACACAACACAACAAAACAAGCCTTAGACCAGACAAATAATCCCTTTCTAGAATGATCCGCACCTTACATATCTACCTACGATTTAGAAAAAAGAAGAAAAAGAAGAAAAAGAATCCTCTAATGAAGGACTTCATTAGCGTTAGATAATTCTCAAGATCAACCAAGGTACTTACTTATATCGAAAGTGGTAGAACAAAGAATTGGAAAAGATTGAAAGGAGGAAGTAGGAGGTGGAGGAGGCACGTTAATCATATCAATCATACTCCACCTACTACCTACCAGCTGTACCAAAGACGTGCAAAGACGCGACGTAACATAGCTCGTATGCCTTTAGTATTTCTCCGCTACAGAAGAGGGTGAAGGGCTACGAGAATACCTACGATACCAGTGTATATAATGCTGATAATTATATCGCTTATAAGCGAGATCGTCACTACGTTATGTTTTTTTCCTGTCTTGAATATGTGTGTGCGTGGTACAAGTTAACTGTGTTAAAAGGCTGAGACGAGTGCCTATGCCCTCTTCTCATGTTTAGTACGGCTGTATTCCCAGTGCTTTAAATTCAGATCCTATTCAAATCACCAATTTGATCAAGATCATTTGAAAGACCAGCATGTTCAAGAAATCATCTATTCATTGCTTCATTCACTTGCGTTTCAATTCTTTCAAAGTCCTCCAATGCATACAATCCAATATGCTTTTCAACCTCAAGTCCTTAGACGAGGTTCTGTTTCCCGAACGCCTTAGAATCGTCAACTATGAATCTACCAAATTCCCTCGCCGCCCTCTTTCTTAGTAGCTGCAACTGGGGTTGCCATTTCTTCGGCCCAATCGCCAGCAGGCTTGTCTGATGTTGGGGACAAAACCGTAGGTTTTGCGCCTGGCAGAGCGGGGAAATCCTCCGGTGTTGGGACTGAGTTTTGGGCACCACCACGAGCCTTCCCACCTCGTCCCCTATTGTTGAAATTGCCACCTCCACGCACACCTCTTGTCGGTGGTCCATCAGAGGCTTCATCTCTGTCGCCATAGTAGTGTTGACTGCTTGTAAGCCCGCCTCTACCTCCTCGAATAACACCTCCATGTCCGCCCCTCACATATTGACTACTGCGCCCACTCGTTCTATCAACAATATCAGCCTCTGTCTTCCCCTCATCCCACTCGCGCCCTCCCTGTGCCTTGAGCTTCCGTTCTCTATTCTTTGCGCGCTCCATATCCATTTCTCTGCGCGACTTCTGTTCTTCTACCCTTTTCTTCTGCTGCTCTTTCTCTCGTTGGGCGAATGCGGCAGAATCTGCTTCAGACAAGCGGTGCCGCTCTGCTTTCTTCGCATTTAAGATTGCCATGGCTGCCATTTTCGCGGAGAGTTCTTCTTCAGTTAATTTCTTGTGTTGCGGTCCGCCGGTAGCAGAGCGATCACCACGTACTGCGTGAACGCGAGTTTCAATATTGGCGGATGGGGGAGCGGGAGGTTGCTGTGTAGAGGTAGGTGATTCGATTGGAGTGTCGGAAGTATTGTTGGGAGATTCGGTGGGTTGAGATTGATGGGGCGGGGCAGCTTGTGCTGGCGCTGGGTCTGCATATCTCGATTGACTTAATCCTCCTGATTTGAACTCTTCTCGAATATCTCCTCTCCCTTCGCCTCTCCCTCGTCCTCTGCCTCCTCTTCCTCTCCCCCGCTCTCTCTGTCCTCCCCTCTGGTTCCCTCCTCCATTGACTGCATTGTAGCCCTGCTGCTCGACTCTTGAGACGCTTGACTCTTCTGAAGCTCCAAAATTTGTTTGGTGATCAGTGACTCCCTCTTCAGGGTGCTGTTCCTCCACAATTGCAACTGGCTCTGTAATTGGCTCGAACTCATCTGCGAAGAGGTCGTCATCCTCTCTGGATTGAGCGAATTCATCCATTGCGTATTGCTACTGCTTCTACTGCCTTCTCCTTGCTGAGCGCGTTCTTCCACTTGAATATTGCTTTTCTTTATACCCCTCAGCCAAGGAAGATCCAAGCGCTTTCGCGACGAAGGTGGGGAGCCTGGTACGAACGAGCCCTCGATGGATTGGGTTGAAGGTCTGTGTGCGTCGGAGAACCCAGAAATAGCTATCGGGATAGCCACTGGCTGTAAGGAGTCTTGGGGGTGAAATTCGGATTGGACACGTTCGTCAGAGTTCTTTTCGTTGCGAATGTTTTCCTTTGGGAACTCGATATTGTGATTAGATCTGTCCGGATCCATATTTAATCCGTCGGTGTTTTATTGTTCCGATACATGTGCATCAAGCTTGTGACATTAGGATTGTGGCGCATGCATGCGGAGGAAGTGTGGCGCATGGAAATTTAAAAAAAAATTTGCTAGTGTGTGACTAGCGGCGAATGCATAGGTGAGTTGTGAGTGTGTATCAGTTTGATTTTGCACATGACAACATTCAACTTCACAATCTAAATCCCACACAAATTGTTTAATAATTGACACGTCCCGTTTGAGAAAGCACAAATATCTACTTGTCCTGTGAGAGGAGAGTTGCTGTAATAGCGTAATAGCATCACTAAATCTAAAGCCTAGTACATCTAAATAAGTCTTGTTTATACGCAATTTGATTTAAAAGACATACGTCCAGTAAAAGAATAACGTAAGCACCTCCGGTGTTGGAAAGAGCACTAGGTATGTATACAAGTAAAATTAAGCGAGCAATGTACAAAGAAATCCACATAAAAGTCAGATTTCAGACCGTGTTATGTAGCACAAGGGCAACTCCATTAGCCTAGTAATCTTTAACATAATAGATAAAAACAAATGAAATCCTCACGTCTTCCCTCCCTCATCCCTCACCCCTGACTCCAACACCCCCACACTCATTACCCCACCGCCACTCTTCACAACAAAATACCCAATTCGCAATGAAAATAACAATAAAAATACTTAGTATACCTCTATCAAGGCTCTTATTTCCACTCCAAAAATGACCCAATGTCCCCCCGCCTTTTGAATTCCATCAAGAACGAACCAATCTTGTTGAAACTTTGTTCTACCTACCTATGTAAGGCACCCTATGAAAAGGTGATATATTCAGCACTTATAACTAACGTCTTTTACAGTATAGTTGGGTTGCTAGACGAACAGGAACTACAACTACAGTGTAAGAGGATAATAATAGAATGCTTCCACTACTTTATGAGGCCAAATCCGCTGTGCAACATATATCTTATTTTATTGGCTCCCATTAACGTAGTCAAAGTCTTGGCCTGGCAAGAACTGGCACTACTTGAAGCAATTCGATGATCCGGCAAATAATTCCAGCTCCCAACACTATAAAAATCACTCATCAAACGGAGGTGTGGTTGGTATAAGTTGGGGTAGCATACATGATGTATTGATTAAAATCAGCGCATTAATTATACATCAGATAGCAACAGCTACGTGCCATATCTAGAATTGCCTATTCAATGCTCATCTTCATTAGCCCATCGTTCGTGTCCACCATTCCCTGGAACCCAACACGCTTCACCCCGCCATTACTAATCTTTCCTGCCTCCCCATTACTTGGAGGCCTGCTTCCCCAAGGCGTGACATCTCTTTGCATGGGACTCTGCATAATAGGACTGTTATGTACACTCATGCCAGGGCTCACTGCCCTGCGTTTAAAGCTTGTGGGATCAAAGTCGTCGTCTCTTCTGCGCTTCTTATTGACCTTTTGTGCAATCTCCGCTTGCGTTGGGCCACCAGGAACTGGTCCTGGAGTTGCGGACCTGGAAGGTGATGATTGGCGCTCGGAGCTGGATGTAGTTGCGAACGGTGGTGGTATATTTAAGGATGATGGCGGAGTGGAAAAATGTGGCGAGTCGACTAAGGACATCTCGTCACTAATAGCTGATGACGAGCCGCGATGTAAGAAGTTGGAAGGTGGTGGTGTGCGGCCATTTTCATCCGTAAAGGTCTCCCAGAATTCCTTGCCCTTTGAATTTCTCATGGCATGTTGCTTAAAGCTGCTAGAAATGATAGTTGAAGAGGCATCAGCCATGATATCGTCCTCTGGGATGCCTTCCAGTGAGTCTTGAGTTTGAGGTCCCAAAATAGGCGAAGATTGTGTAGTGGTGGTGGCTGATGCAACAGATGGGTGTCGGGCTGGTTCAAGATCCATGTCGCTTTCTCGAGTTTGTCTCACGACTTCTGCCTCTCGACGAACTTCGGTTTCAATCGGAGCACTCTCCTCAGCAAGGGCGGCACGAATGCGGGCAAAACCTTTCGTTTTAGGCTCATACGGGTTAGCACTCGATCTGGAAATATCATTGGAAATACTCACCAGCATATTTCCTCTTCTGGTCACGGCCCTGCGGATGACGCCCCGTTGGGAATCTCTACCAGGTGTGATTGGGTCTCCATTCTCCAGTGTTGATTTCAAGGCACCCTCATCGCTCTCGCTACCAGATATGTTCAACTGGTTCGCAGCCCAGCTAATACTCTCTCGTCTCGCATGCATTCCATCACCCTGCATTTCTCGTCCAAAGTAACCAGTATTCATACCATCCATATTTCGGCCCATGGGGGGCGACTTCGAACTACGGCTAGCCTTGAAGACATTACCGAAGCTCCCACTTTTCTTTCCCTTCTTGTGGTGTAATCTGTGCCGTTGAAAATTCATCAGACTGCTGACCGCAGGGGATTGTCCAGATATCCAGTTGTTTCCAGGACTTGGCTGGGGAAGTGTGCTAAAAGCTCCCGACATCTTACTAACTTGTGGCGTTGTGAGGATAGAATCATCAATATCATCTGCATCCATCATATCCTCTTCATCTGAACTACTTCCTGAAGAATCTGAACCTAGCATATTTACGCTACCCAAAGAGCTCGAAATATTCATTCGATCCGCATTCGCTATTGTTGACCACAGTGAATTCGAATTCATGCCACTGTGTGAATCGGGATTCGCAAAATGGAGTCCGTTCTTTCGATTTGGGATATTCATCGCACGTCCGCCGATTGTAGGGGAAGAGTCTGGGGAGGATTGCTCTGCGAGGGTAGAATGATGTAAGTTCGTAGCAGCTCTTGAAAAGTCTAAACCGCGGGAACGTCTTGGTAGGACCGATGTTGGAGATCCGTAGGTCTGTGAGTAGTCGAGTTTTGGTGATAGAGGGGTTCGATTTATAGAGCCAGAAGAGCTAGGGGACATCAAGTCGCGCGGGGGCATCTGCAAAGAAAGGCCACGCAAAGGAAATGCAGGCCGCCGTGGTGTTGTCGGGCTTTCATTAACGGTACTATCATCCTTTGATTTCCGTTTTTCTGGCTCGCGGAATTTAGGAGATGGGGATAATGTTGGTGGTGGGATGTCCGAAAGAGAGCGAGCCTTTGAAGGAGATCGTCCAGGGGTTTGTTGGCCACCACCCGCAGCTTCCCTCAATTCATTTTTCTCAACGTCCTTGTTTAACAAGCCGGCCTCGTTCAATTGACTGGAGAGCATGGTGTCTACGGCTAAAGTTCAGAGTGGTATGGATTTTTCGACTGGTTGAGAAGGTCACTGAAGCCCGAAGAACTGTGGATCAAGAGTGACTGGGGTTTCACCAGCAACCGCAGGTGGCGATGCGTTTAAGGCATCGTTGAGGATATACTCGGAAGGAAAAAAAGACAATGAAGCCTGACGGTCCTGATTATATACGATCCGGAAAGAGAGAGAGAGAGAGAAATGGGTGGGGAATGCAGATTGAATCACGATGATGATGAGGTTGGAATTAAGGTGAGAGCTACACAGGGATCTTAGTGCCGGCCTAATGCACCGGAGCTAGCCCCTCTTGACAGTTCAGTGGGAAGCACCAGGCTTACTAGAAGCACACCGGCAGAAAAGCAAGCGGGTGTGAACTTATCACGCGAATCGAAGCGAGAATGCGAGAAAAGGTTGGGCTTTAGCGAGGTTTAAGGGGTGGCTAGCACTGACTACTACTCTATTCTCCGCGACGACGCGTCTTCCTTCATCACTCACCACACCTTACGCGACCTCCCCCTCCTCCACCGCCCTCCCCCAAATCAACCCAGTCACACCCTCGATCACTAGGTATATCGCGAGACCCCGTGACACAGTGACCGACCTCCCGTCACTAGTAACTGCATTATCCTCTACTGCATCACTTTTCCTGGTGGCAAGTTTCTGCAACATCGGGTTTGGTACCCGGTCGTTGCCAAAGTCAGTTGAGTATTCCACAAAGCAACGACATTTAGCCCGACTACTTCGCATTAGAGCACACAGAGACAAAGAAAGGATCTTCCACTTCACAATGCGGTCATTTTGTTGGTCTTTATCTCTTCCTTTGTCTTTCATAGCTAACTATTGACCCTCCAGTTGTGAAAGTTGTGTCCGAGGGTGGGCCAGATCGCAAAGATGCTCAGCGAATTTGCATTAATGGACTGGGCCCTAATACTCAGTGGGCAGAAGCAAAGAACCTAATTGCTGCAGCAGTTCATCTACCTCTTGAAAAATGTAGATTCGTCCATAAAGGAAAGTTCCTGGAAGATGCGATGGGCTCATTGCAACGTTGTCGCATCAACCCCAATGACCTTGTTACTGTCCACCCAGTCTCACACACAGAGGAAAGTTGTGGTCCTAGTCAGGTCGGTCTTGAACAACTAGAGCTCAACTTCCATGAGAGTGGCATTCTAGTTGCTGATTATACTTGCGCACGCTGTCAACAACGTCCTCAAACCAAGATCTGCATCGACTGTGGCTGCGGATCTTGCGGGAAGAAAGACGACGACTTAGACAATATTGTATGCGAAGAATGTGACCGGTGGTTCCATTTCGTGAGTGATCAATCTCTAGAAGCATATGTGAATAGATAGCTTACAGTCCATAATATCTAGGTGTGTCTTGATCCGCCATTAACAGGGCTTCCCGACGATAGCTGGTTTTGTGTTGGATGTAAGAACGACCGCCGTGTTGTCCTACCTGGGCAATCTACCCCGGTCTTGCAGACCTCGAAGAAGAACAACAGAGGTATGGCAAATTTCGGTCATCCCAAGAAATGCGAACATGTTTCCCCCAACCACCGCGGCCCTATCCCAGGTATTTCTGTAGGCCAGTCATGGAAGTTTAGAGCATATTGTGGAGGTGACGGCGTTCACCGACCAACCATTGCTGGAATTGCTGGTTCTGCGTCTAAGGGAGGAGCCGTATCGATTGTGCTATCTGATGGCTACCCTGAAGACACAGACTCAGGCGATACCTTTTGCTATACCGGTAGCGGAGGCAGAGATCTAGGCAAGGGTACTGACAAAAAGAAACGAGTTAACGTTCAATCGTTTGATCAAACTCTCACTGGAGGTAACCGTGCTTTGGCACTGACCTGCAACGCTCCTTTGAACGAGAATGGTGCCGTTGCAAAGAATTGGAAGGATTCTCTTGCAATTCGTGTGGTTCGTGGATATAAAGGAAAGAAGCCGTATGCTCCTGAAGAAGGTTACCGGTATGATGGAATGTACAAGATTGTTCAATACAAGTTTTGTGTTGGCAAGAGTGGATTCAAAGTCTATAGCTACGAGTAAGTGACCCTATTCTTATTTGTATGGATTGTACAATTTCCTCTGAAATTGTGTAACACAAAACAAGTCAACTACCTAATGAGGAAACTTTACTAACTAAAATAGATTCCGGCGTGATGATATCAGCCCTGCCCCGTGGACAGCTGCAGGCAAGTTACGAATCCAACAAGAGAATCTTCAAATGGTTGTGTCAGTACCTGGCTTAGAATCAACCCCCACAGACCCGAACTCTTCAATACAGGATTCGGACGAAGTTACTGATTCTGATCCTACTACAAAGAGCAACTCGCGAACCTCGAAGCGGAACTCGGAGGATATCGACTCGAGTGATTCTGACTCTATGCCAAACCGCAAATTTACGAAGCGTAAACCTTCGAGGCGCGCATTTAACCTTAATTTCCAAGTGTACTCCAGCCCAGAGGACGAAGACGAAAGTTTAATATCCCAATCAAACGCAGAAAAGCCCATTCTATCAGTAGTGAGCAAGTCGCCAAGCCTCCTTCCAGATGTCACCAAGAACAAATCACCTTACTACCACATACCCGCAGACCTTAAATCTCTTATCAATAATGCCATCGACGCCAACAACCTACAACGCCAACCATTTCAAAACCTGCTCGCAAAGAACTACGCCAACTGCCGTGAGTTCATCGCAGAAATAACCTCGTTGTTTGAATGTCCGATATGCAAAGAGTTTTACCAGTACCCAGTAACGAACCCATGCGGTCACGTCGCATGCCTCCAATGCCTGAACGCAAGCATCAATACCGCATTCGGCGCAAAGTGTTCTATCTGTCGTGCTTCCCTGATAACTGGGGGTTCATATGGTGATGTAAAGATGAACGCTATACTAGAGAGAAAGGAATGGTTGAAGATTATGAAAGTCGATAACACATTGGTGGAGATTGTGCGTGCTTGTGGTAATACGGAGTATTGCAAGGATTTGGATGCTGTCATGAAAAAGGTTGGTCGTTAAAATATGCTCGCAGTATGAGGATTGCTTTGGCTTGTAGAATTAGTGTAAGAGATTAGGCAGCGATCATTAAATGAGGGCGTATAGCCTTTAGATAGTAAATGAAACAAATAAAATTACTTGCCTAAAATATGTCCGATGTGAGTAACTGACTTATTTGAGTAACCTACTTGATCTATATAACCCCACTTGATTTGGGTACCCAACTCGACTCAAGCTTCTCACAGTGCACATCACTCGTCACTCGTACCTAACTTCAATCCAGACGGCAACTATTAAGAAATAAACCATCATAGTTATACGCTATAATTCACGCAACTTCCCAGACACTATGCAGTAATAAAGGTTCTTAATATTCATATTCCTGTCACTACCCTACATCATCAGCTGTGATTCACAACGAACAAAACTTTCAATGCATCAAATTGTACGAACTGAAACCAGCTCGAAATAAATCCTCTCTGCATTGCCTAATTGCTTTGGGTTACTCGCGCTAACTTGATAATTTAGTTGATATAAGTTAGTCAACCAGAGCAGAGCCTCCCCAATTCTCCCCACTCACACGTAAGTAAGTAAAATATATGTTTTTTTGCGTAGCCTACATGTTTTGAATTGCTCAAACTATCTTGATGATCTAGTGATCAAGACTAGAGGTGCGGAAAGGGAAGGCAGGAGGCGTAGTGCTAGGTGACGGGTGTAAGATACAAGAAATAGAATTGTTTTAGACTTGGACTCGAGAGCGATATGGATAGAATAAAAGAGCAATCCTCTCTCAAATTTTTCTCTAAGTAAATTAAAGTACATGGATTGCTTAGATGTTTTGAGTTACGCAAGCTGACTTAATAATTTAGAGATGAGATTATACAAACCAAGAGTCGATGGGACGCTTAGAGAAGTGCTCTGTTCCGCCCAGCCGGCTGTAAGTAAAACTCGGGGAGGGGGGGGGATTTCTTTGTCAGAACAGCTGCAAATTGTCGGGCTCTGGAGGAGTCAATAAGCACTGCAAATTTGTCTTGCGGCTCGTTTTCTCTTTTTGGGTCTCAAAAATGATAGAATCATGGAAGAAGTTTTAGTTTGTAGAGGAAGCAGCTTTGGGGGCGATGATGATAGGTGCAATCGGAGGAAAGGTTGTTACTGGCAGGTACAAAACAACACAAAATACTCACGAAGAAAAAAAAGGGCTTCCTAGAAATAAGACTGTACGATGGATATCTTTCCTACTGGCAAAACAAGCAGCTCTTGTATCAGTGGTTGTTCTTTCTGGCACTGAGACAATTATTGAAATTAAAAGTTACTAATGGAAGAGTCTAAGGGCAAAACCTAATTTAAATTTTACTAAGTCATTTCGACGTAAATAGCTCAGTTTGAAACGAAATCCAGACAGGGTTAGTAGGTAAGTACTAAAATCTTAGTTTTAACACTTTATGTGGATAGTAGATCTCTCCGAAACTTGCATCGAAATCTCTCACACAAAACCTGCCGCACTCCTTTACAACACCCGTCATACAGAACTAGTGTACCCAGAACGCATCTGCCCATCATGTTCCTTCAATCACTTTTGCATAGTATTATAAGCGTTACATTCTGGATACCTTTGCGAATCTTCCGAGTTGAAGCATGCGGACACCCCACAAGGTCTCCTGCCACCGAACCCGAACCTTCAAAGTACGGCACAGCGACTGCAATAAGATGCATTGCTGCACCCGTCTTTGAGACTTGGTTATTATTAGGAATACCTGCAGTAATTGCACTTCATCTAGCCATAAGCTTATTCAGACAAAGGCAATTTGTGGCCGAAGGAAAAGCTACATCCATACATATTGGAAGAGAAAGAGAGCTTAACAAAGTTAGGGAACAAATCTTACGACATTTAAGGGAAGATAGTTGGGAGAACTTAGGTGCTATATTGAAGCTAGACAAGGAAGAACCTGTCACATTCAAATCCGTCCTGACTTTTGGAAAGCGGGCGTTGATAATTCTGCACCAAGGCTCATTTTTCCGCCAATTCATATGCCCCATTTATATCGCTATTTCCTTTCTTCTTTTCTTCATCTTCTCGAGTTTCTCGGGTGCTCTTGAGCTTGAGAGTTCCACCCACTTCCAGGCGGCGTTACCATCATCAGCGAGCAGTTTGGGATGTCTTTGTGTAGGGCTCAAATACATTTGGGATCAAAACTATATGGGTATCTTGACGGACATACTTGCCATGATGATGTGGGATCTAGGAGGGAATTTCTTGCTTGCAAAAGCATCACTGTACCCGGTACAAGTAAGAGAGTCTGCACGCAGAGAGTGCTTCAAGCTTGGGGTGGAGTGGGGAAAGATTGTTGGGGAGGGAATAGCCAGGAATGAGATCCGAGATATGTTGTTGCGGTATAATATTAGGAATACTAAGGAGAGCGTGGGATGTTTGGCCCCTGTGGTAGCAGTGGATCGCTTGGTTGATGAAATTCAGTGTCTGCAGAGTCCTGAGGTGGCACAGGATGAATTGTAATTTTAGATGTCTAGTCACCTGAGGAACCCGAGTCAAGTTAGTTACTTAAGTTCTATACATTACTTAAGGGAGTGACCTAGATAAAGTCAGTCAAATCAAGCTCGTTAATCGAATCAAGGAGGCTACTCGAATTAAATAGACAAAGAGAGCGAGCAACCTAAATCAAGTTAGTTACTCAAACAATTTACTTATTCGATTAAGATCTAATTAATTATCCAAATCAACTCAGTTACTCAACTCATCTT
>JAJONI010000574.1:0-21500 GCA_022190145.1 Pezicula rhizophila
AATAAAAGTGTAGCTAAAAGAGCTAAAAGAGAGTTCTAATCCTAAGGGTATTTAGAATAGGCTTAACGTAAATGGAAAAGTGTAAGGATTCTAGTGCACTATACTAATTCAACAAACCCTATCATCATGTTTATAAGACAAAGTAGATATAAAAAATATATATACAGATATTACTCAAAGGGCACTTATCAGTTCCAGCCCCTTATGCAGACTATTAAAAGAAATAAAGATTGTTGGCCACCTTCGATCTTCCCCCGAAGAGTAGTGGCGCTGAAGCAAGACTCTTTGCCCCGCTGTTTTGGTGGATCGGAACGAAGTCCCCGCTTCAACTACGACTGTCTAGCCACGCGCTTTCTAGAGATGCGGTAAGAGCTGTGAGGCTCATATGCTGTGTATATGGTCAGAGTTTAGTTAAGTAATTGTTCTCAGAAAGCGCCGCTCGGGAGAGTGTAAAGGTTTGCATCCTCTTTTATTGTATGATTCGTATGATTAGTTAGACGGGGAGGAGCTGCGTCAACCCTGGAAAGTGAGTGTAAGGTCTCTCTAATGTCTATGTTATCGCCGGTCCTGTTGTCTATGTTGAGGAGCATTATCATGGCCTTCTTGTCATCTGCGTTGAGAAGCAGCAACTTCCCCAGGCTACTCACAACGAAGCGCCTGCCGCTCCACACGTTTTCTTTGAGACACTTCAAGCCAGGAGTCCATTGCTTCAGCCCCTCCACTCATGGATTCCAGCTTGCCCTGGGATCCGATTTTGAAGGTGTATTTCAGCTTCCCCGAAATGTCGATTGTTTGTTTTTGTAGGGTTTTTTTCAGCTCTCTTCGCCAGTCTCTTATTGCGATTTCAGCCTCGTTGTTTCGCTCGGCACGGCGCACAGAGGAGAGTTTGTAGTTGATGCGGTGGTCCCGGAGATGAGACTGCCTGTCGTACAATGTCGTCTCTAGAGTTCTGATCTTTTCATGGGCGTCTGAGATTTGGTGCGGTAAGGCGCAGATTTGTTAATCGTGTGGTTGATAGAGTTGAGCAACGCCGTGAGAGGGGGACCTATTATCTGGGTTTCGATAGCCATGCTGGTGCCGGTGTATGGAGATGAGATGGTGTATCGAGTTGAGGAAAGAGAGATCGAGGTCTCGCGGAGACTAGCTTGGATGTTTTGTGAAGCTGCTGTTAGACTCGTGGGTGGAGGTCTTATTATGCACGTTCGTGTTGGTGGATGTGTGACAATACGGCGTGTCTAAGGCGAGCTTCTTGTCTTCGATGCACCTATGTCTGGTAGCCGCTTCAAGAAGGTCCGGGCCGCATACGAGAAGCGCCAGAAAGCGAGCAAGAAGGATCCAATGTACTTTGGTGGCGGTGGAAATATGGAGGGCGATTGGGAAGGATGGGCTTAAGGATGTAGATATGGATGCTATCCTTCTGTTGCCAAATAAGACAAGGTTGCCACCATTGACATTGTTGCTACTAATAGAGGGCGCAATATAGGTTACATCAGAAAAACACTCTTTCTGCATTACCAATCCAGTCAATTTGTATTGATTTCACATACACACTAGCTCTTTCTACAATCTCACTAAGCAGTCTGAACATGTAAGATTCATTCTTTATTTTGTATATAAATATTGCCTATTTTCATCTATAGAAATCAAAGCAATTCACTACTAACTTCCGACTTATATAATCGAGATTATATTCCCAGAATTATCTAACACCTTCAAAGTGTTGGCGGGGGTGCTTAGGTCGAGAAGTAGCGGTAGGTGCACTATAAGCACTTAGCTCGTCCTGTGCTTAGATAGAAAACAATGCATGGCTTTCTCTTTAAGGATCCTTACTTCTATATCTTTGCAATACGTGCTCATCTCGCTATAGCAGATGCCTCTTAAGGTAGGACTGATTAGAGAATAGACCCGTACTGTCTGATATAGTTTCGGGGGCCTCTATTACAGCAAGGTGTAGTGGGAAAGATGAGTAGAGAAATAGCGCCGTTCGCGTCACTTAATTACCTACTTGTTAGCACCTACTGTGGCAGGATTGCATGTAGAACGCAGCCGTAAGGTCGGATATGGTTTCGAAGAGTTATATAGTATAGAGTGCGTGTAAAAGGTAGGCTCACACTAACGTCACCAGATCATCAGGACGTGGGAGGGAGCGGATGGATGCAGCGCCGCCCCGTTTCTCTTTCTGGGGTTTTGTGGTACAATATGAATGATGCGCTGGTTTGTACTCGTCGTTTAATAGGAAATTGGACATTGTCATTCAAGGCTTTCCTGCAAGGCTTCCTCCGAGGCTAGTTGAACTGATCACGAGGGGCAGGCATACAGCTAATGGAAGATACTCTAAGGCGAACGAACGTTAGCATAAGCGTCCGTGGCGTCTTACTGTAGCAGTGTGGCTTAGCGGAAAATTTCAAAGTTTCAAGGCGGAAGCCAATTTCGCTAGCGATTACTGGATAATATAGACAAAGCCAGTCACCACTACAGTATTATTCTGCAATCAAAGTTCAAGATCACGGCTCGCCCTGCTTGAAAACGGCAACAAATGGCCACGTCGCTCTCAATACTGAAAGCCCATCTTTTAGGGCCATGGAAATCCGTTCGCGTCTTGGTGGTCGGACTAGATAGCAGTGGAAAGAGCACAATGCTGCATCATCTTGCTACTGCGTGTGATGGGTCCAAAAACACTACGATCCCCACCTTTGGACTACATGTCGAAACGCTTCGATACCAAAACACTGAAATCTCCAGCTGGGAGATTGGAGGGGCTCGTAAACCTATATGGCATCAAAAAGTCCATCAGCTGTCACAAGGCATGAACGCACTTGTGTTTGTAGTGGACAGCAACGATAAAGATCGGATAATGGAGGCAGCTGACGAACTCAAAAGAGCGGTGCATTCTACATGGGCCGAGGGAATTCCTGTACTTGTCTTTGCGAACAAGCAGGATGTTGGTGGCGCACTGGTGCCGGTAGAACTAGCAGAGAAAATGCAACTTGCAAAGATACTGGAAGGGCACTCTTATAGTGTGCAAGCCTCAAACTTCGTAGACGGCAAAGGGCTAAAGGAGGGCCTTGAATGGTTGCAGAAAGTTTTGAAGAAGTCGGGTCACAGTTTGCGGATTCCCAAGCTGAAATGATTATAGAAACTGAGCCAAGAGCTGCAGTCATGTTTTCTTGTAATTTGAGCTGCTTAACGGGGAATCCAGGGCTCTACACTGGCAAGATGACGAAAACGAATACATATTTCCGATGTCACCAATGAAATGAAACAAGCTGAACAAAGAAGCTGTTACAAAAATCAATACCATTATCTCATAAGTGACGTTTCACCGCTAGAATATATCGGGCTAAGCGGCAACGGCCCTCCGACTTCTCCCAGACAGAAGGTTCGAAAGTTGACGACAATCTGATGTTTAAAGCGCTAAGTCTGGTTTATTTTAAGAATTGTTGAGATTTATAGCTCGAGACCTAGGAGTATAGTAGTATGGCTCTAAAAACTATGACGTGCTTTGAAGGACCATAGTCATAGAGAAGGTGCACTGCTAGATCTGCTATGAGAAGGTGGGTATTTTAAAATCATTATGAAGTACAGCAGTTGAAATAAATCCTATACTTCATTTTCTTCTTTTTTCTTTTCCATTCCAATAGTAGTCAAATCTCTTCACAGATGTTTAACCCCGCAGCTTACATTCTAGAACTTCTGAAAGTGTGCTCTCATCGGCAAGGCCGAGCATAGCTGAACGATTGCAGCTTGAATGAAACAGATAATTCAAGTAAGAGTCCAGCTAGCACTACAGTAATGCCCCGTCCACAATCCGATTTCTATGCTACGCTTAAGAAATACTTCGGTATGTCGGCTTTGTCGGCTTGACGGGGGCCGACCTGTGACTCTCAATGTCTGAACAGAAGAAAACCGGCCCAGCATGCATATCTCATCCGATATCTTCCTTTGCTCATCAATGCCTGTGATTCCATTTTCCTGCTACCGACCAATAAAAACCAAAAAGTTTGGTTTCAAATACGCAAGTACTGTAGATGCACGTACTCTTCCATGTTTCTTCGAGAAGCACTTAGAGCACGGGTATCACCCCGTTTTCGCCGTGGATCGACGTAAGGCCGATAATCTGCCGCGTGGTCGATCAGAGCTTGTTTGATTTATGTTTAAAATCTTTATTTTAAGCATCTTTAGTTAAAGCAGATGGGGAAGCGATGGCCGGTTGGGGTTGTGGCATGACTATTCGGGATGGAAAAATTGACCTGTTTTATATTTCCTTCGATATTGATACAGGTTCGATTCTTACAAGCCCTCTGGCCCACATTATGAAAATCCACTTCCCGAGAGGGGATACTGTATAGAGATTCTCTTTTCCAATGGTAGCTGCATTTTGATATAGTTACTAACAGATGTCAAAGTCGACGTAGTTTTTAAACAGGAGAACAAAATTGTATGCTGCTTTAGATGACCACCTAGCTAAACAACTCTAGCCTGACTTTTGGAGAGGAACACTTTTCTTAGCAAG
This sequence comes from Pezicula rhizophila, assembly GCA_022190145.1. NCBI lineage: Eukaryota > Fungi > Ascomycota > Leotiomycetes > Helotiales > Dermateaceae > Pezicula > Pezicula rhizophila. The sequence continues at coordinate 4,514 of JAJONI010000574.1, forward strand.
TTACTGGTATACTTAAATTCCATTGACTGTTTTGGAGCGCGGTGTTTGAAAGAATGACGGTGGAGATACCGGTAGCTACCATGATCGGCTCGGTTACTCTAGTCTTGATTCTGCCCACATCCCGTTGCTTAAGCTTGTTCTACTACCGGTAGTCGGATTTGACATTCCACTTCTGGAGGACTAAGCCGCAATGTGAGATACTCAGCAAGCTACGCCTCAACGGATATATAAGTCTCTACAACTTCCTAACCTCTCTTCTCATTATCAGCATCTCCTTCACTTACATTTCCATTCATACAGCTGGGCTGAGAACATTCATCTTTCTACCTACTTTTCCAATCAGAATACTTACAGCACTTCTTAATTTTAACTCTTTGTATCTCGTCGCTTAAGCATAATCATCAATCAAGATGCGCTTCTCAAGTTCAACTAGTACCCTTCTCCTTCTCGCCTCGACCTTTCTCGTAGCAAGCACTGCACCAATCCCGGTTAGCTTAAACAATGGCCACCTAATTACTCGCCGCGGCGGCAGTTCTTCTCCATCTGCAGGCAGCTCAGAATCGGGAAGCAAGTCTCCGTCCTCATCACCATCGCCATCTTCACCCCCTCCATCTTCCAATGAAGGAAGCAAGTCTCCATCCTCATCACCACCGCCATCTTCACCACCGTCATCTTCACCACCTCCATCTTCGAATGATGGAAGCAAGTCTCCATCCTCATCACCACCACCGTCTTCACCACCACCATCCTCAAATGATGGAAGCAAGTCTCCATCCTCATCACCATCGTCATCTTCACCGCCGCCAGCCTCAAATGATGGAAGCAAGTCTCCGTCCTCGTCACCATCGCCATCTTCACCACCTCCATCTTCGAATGACGGAAGCAAGTCTTCATCCTCGTCGTTATCCCCATCTTCACCCCCTCCATCATCTCCACCAAAATCATCTCCACCTCCACCACCATCTCCACCAAAGTCATCACCAAACCCTCCCTCTTCACCTTCTCCTAAGGATAGCGGTAGCGACAGCTCCTCTTGTAAGTCGTGCTATACTTCCTCGCTCGTGACCAAGGACTGACCAACTATAGCCACCACCACCACCACAACTACAACCACCAGCACATAACAACCCAGCTAGTAACCCAAGCTCCAAGAGCTCTGAGAGCCAGATGCCATGTGCATGATGGGATTGCCATAGAAAGCAGTGCTTTTAATCGAAAAAGTTTTTTAATATTGCAAAGTTCGGTTTTAGTTTTTTTTTTTGGGAGGAAAGTTACTGTGCGGGGCATTTGTATTACTTTCCTTTTATGTACTTAAGTCTCAAATCTATAGATTGGATATTGCAGAATTCAAGATTTTACTCTTCAGTGTTGAGACACTGTGGTTGCAGCTTGTGTACTAGAGATGTTTGGTCACCATACGGGTAAGTTCCTCGTCGTCAATATTTTTGTTGGTTCTAGAGCACAATAATTTGATGCGAAATGTCGTGGAGAAAACCCCGAAGGATTCTCGTTTTGTGATTCAGCCCTAATTTCAAGTATGACAAGAAGTTAGTTAGTCTCGTGGCAGAATTGGTGTCCTTCTTGGATTGACATCAAAGATAACTAATATTATGTTCTTCGCTTTAAGTTGGATACGGTTTTAAATCTGAGTCTGCATCAATGGACCCGAGCCTAGGATACATATCCAAACCTAAGTCAAGTAAGCTACTCAAGCCAAGTAAGGCGACAATCAATCCGGAAGAAAAGATTGTTCATATTACAACAGTAGAGGCCTCTAAACAAGTCTAATGACAAATATCAACAAGTTCGACCTCCAAAATGTCCCGCCTCAGATTCTATTTTATCCGGGCAGAAGGAAGCCCACTCTTTTAATCACAATATCTTCTTCGACTTAGGATCGACTTAATCATGTATTAGAATGACTGGCAGTGAACATCAGGTGACTATCTATATTACGACGTGTCATATATCACAAGACCTATCGCAACTTCTCTCGGTTCAATAGCCGGAGAATCTCTCGGAGCATATTCTGAATCGTGTTTGTAGTAGTTATGTAACCCCTCACTCCAATTAATTGTCTCTGCATCATGAACAAGAAAAAATGACTAAAACCAGAATCATTATGCAATAGGTACGTTAAATATAAACTTTATAACGCGACTGAGTTGGTTTGTTAAGGTTGCTCTGATTCCGATACATAGTCAGCCCACTAATGCTGCTTGCTTCGTCGCTAGAGTAAACGGACAGTGTAAATAAAGTGTGGGAACGCGATGCAAGAGTGACGTTGAGTGGATCATTGCTTTTTCCTGAACACATATATATCAAAGATTTCAACAAAACAATACACGGAAATTACAACTATAGATAACTTGGTCGTTGCAGCATAATCAACAACAACAACAACACTCAAAATGGTTGGATCACAAGAACTTCAAACGGCAGAGGCGCTCACCGCTGTGCGTCGGGCGTGGTGGAAAGAATCCAGCGTTTATCAGATATACCCCGCATCATTCAAGGACTCGACTGGATCGGGAACTGGAGACTTGAAGGGAATCATTTCCAAGGTTGATTATTTGAAGAAACTTGGGGTTGAGTGCGTTTGGTTATCTCCGATATTTGCAAGTCCACAGGTGGACATGGTACGTCTAATCCCTCAATTGGCCACAACTATACCATTGACTTACCTTATTAACTGTGTTTGTTGTAGGGTTATGATATTTCGGATTATTACACGATTGCGCCAGAATATGGTAACGTTGAGGATGTTGATACCTTGGCAAAGGAGCTTCATTCTAGAGACATGAAATTGGTGCTTGATCTTGTTGTAAACCACACCAGCGATCAGCATGAGTGGTTCAAGAAATCACGAAGCTCCAAAGATAACGAATACCGAGACTGGTACGTGTGGAGAGATGCCAGATACGACGAGAGTGGAAACAGACAGCCGCCAACTAACTGGGAGTCGCATTTTCACGGTAATTAAGGAAGTATAACCCATCCTGTCCACAGTTACTAAATTCATCATAGGGAATGCTTGGGAATGGGATGAGAAGACCCAACAATACTACCTCCGTCTCTTCGCCAGAGAGCAGCCCGACCTCAATTGGGAGAACCCAAAAGTCCGCGCAGCTGTACATGACATCATGCGATTTTGGCTGAATCGTGGGTGTGATGGATTCCGAATGGACGTCATCAACTTCATCAGCAAGGACCAAACTTTCAAAGATTCTGATCCTCAGAGTGGAACTTTGTTCCCTGGATCAGAACATTATGCCGCGGGACCAAGATTGCATGAATATCTCAAAGACCTTGGAACTATCTTGAAGGAGTACGATGCTTTCAATGTTGGAGAGATGCCTTATGTGAAGGATCCAAACGAAGTTATCAAGAGTGTCAAATTTGACCGTGGAGAACTAAATATGATCTTTCACTTTGATATGTAAGTTCCTTGGATCCAAGAAATAGCCACTAGCTAACATTGGCAGGATGGATGTTGATTATGGTCCAGAGGGAAAATTCTCCGCAGGAAACTGGTCGATTAAACAGCTCAAGGGTATTGTCGCCAAATGGCAGACATTCATGCACGAGAACGGAGGTTGGAATGCTCTCTACCTTGAAAACCATGACCAGCCTCGAAGCATCAGCCGATTTGCTTCGGATGCTCCCGAGCACCGCGAGACGAGTGCGAAAATGCTGGCCACTTTCTTGGGATTCCAATCAGGCACGCCTTTTATCTACCAGGGACAGGAGTTGGGAATGACTAACATGCCAAAGGAGTGGGCAATGGATGAGTACAAGGATATTGACTGCTTAAACCACTGGGAGTAAGCTATTTTTTCAGTGATTGATTGGAAACAAGTATAGATAACTAACGCACTGTAGGCCACTCAAGAAAGCAACAAATGATATCAAGGTTCTAGATGCCGCTCGAGTTGAGTACCAGAAGAAGTCTCGCGACAATGCTCGTACGCCCATGCAGTGGGATTCAACAGCAAATGCAGGCTTCACATCTCCCGACTCAAAACCATGGATGAGGGCAAACACGAACGCAAAGGACATTAATGCTGCATCTCAAACAGATAACCCAGCCTCAACCTTCACCTACTGGGCAACGATCTTGAAAGACCGCAAGCAATACAAGGAGATTATCGTTTACGGAACTTTTAAGCTCGTTGACGCCGAGAACGAGAAGATTTTGGCATATTCGATGACCTCTCTGGACGGCCGGGCTATTCTGGTTGCTTGCAACTTTACAGCGGAGATTGTGTCCTGGAAGGGTATCACAGGTAATGAGAAAGAGGTTATTGTCAGCAATACCGGGAAGAGTCTGGAAGATTTCAAGGGAAAACAAGAAATTTCTCTTGCGCCATTTGAGGCTTTTGCAGTTCTTACTTAAACCGGCGTTGGATATTTCGAAGCGGAAATAGACTGTTGACATCTCTTGGAAGTGATTTTCTACGATAGATCATAGCCACAAATCAAAATTTAACTTGTGGCACTCAATAATATACGCTCAAATGCTTCGAGAGATGTGGTTTGTGTCTACTGAATTGACACCACAAATGAAAGGTTAACCTTTGTTTGGCAACCTTTTCACCAGCTACGGTTTATTTTTGCCTTTCGCTCCCTTCTTTGCTTCTACACGTGGCTGAAAAGTTTCGCAGCTACGCCCAAATCCACCATCCGACTCATTTCTATAACCCCCTCGGCGATACGTAACGCCCACCTCAGGGTGTGATGGCTGGACCCTGTCTACTACATGAATAGCGAGCTATGCTGCAGTATCCTTACCTAACACCAAATAAAAACAAAGCAAAGCATAGAAGTTGACCTTGTTCTCATCAGGCGTCGACCGCCTCTTATCCCCAAGTAATTTTCATATATTTCCAAGTAAATTTATCTTATCACCAGACTTGCTACATCGAGAAATTCGAGTTTCCATTTGGCATATTAAGCATATCGGTGTCAGAGCCATCCCAGAGATTGCTGCTCGACAAGAAGCGGTCCAGGGTACCTGTTGGTTCCGCACCATTGAAAGAATTATTGAAGTTTTGAAGTTGCTCGAATAAGTCGACAGGCGGCGAAAGTGTGTTTAGTGTCTCCACCACATGTGAGCCCCACGGGAGATCAATGAAATGTGGCATTATCTGCTGGATATTATTGATATAGCCATTCCGCTCATTTTGGTTCTTGCTGAATTCTCCCGAAGACAGAAACTCGGGAGGCGCTGTTGTAGAATCGAGTCCTAGGTCAAAGGTTTGATCTGAAGAGGCAGTACTTTCAATAGGCCATTCTATTTCTTCGACACGAGAGCTGGGTTCTATCAGTAATGGTGGGCGTCTTTGAATGCCTTCAATCTTGTTGCATAGCATTGAGATGAGCTTTTTGTTCCCGCCTCGACAAGAAGCGAGGACTCTTTGAAGCTGGTCGAGTATGTCTCGCGGACCATCCGCCAAGTCCCACAAGACTGGTGATTCATTTGCTAGTGACTCTGTAACTGCTGTAGCAATTTCATATATTTTGAATTCCTTTTTGCAATTAGTTTCTAAAAGATATAGGAATTTTCGGTCGACTTACCATCGTTGGACCATGTGCTTCAATTGCAGCATTTGGGAGCTTTGAAATGACCCCTAAAAAGTCTTGTGCAATCTGTATTGGATGCGAAAGCGAGGTTGCCCTTTGGAACGTCTGGGAACGTCCGTTATTCATTGTCGCTTTCCACAGTAATGCACACATCCACTGTCGGGTCACGCAAATATCAGCTCGCTGTACGTCACTGGTTGAAGCTCCATCAATGGGGACTTCTTGGAGCTTCTGTTGCAAAGAATCAAGGCAGTTCCGGCTGGCAGGTTCCATTGCACCCTGATTACATGTATCTCCTTCTGCATTCTGGAGAATGTCAAAAGCTCCGGACTTGTCGAAGATCCAGAAGAGGTTTATCAGCTTCATGAAAGCTGGCAATACCTGGCTCTCATCATCGCCATCCATCGAAGGGAAGAGAACATTTGCTTTTAACACAACTGGAAGCTTGTGTAGCATTGCAACACCCCTAGAGACTTGAGCAAACGTTCTTATGAATATATTTGTGGACGCGCCTACCTTTCCGTAACAAATAGAAGCCAAAGAATACGCCTCCGAATCTGTTGTTCGGCCATCGACATAGCAGTATATGTCGACTCTTTGTGCAGTCCCATGATCTGAGCAAGGGTGATGGCCTCTCGTAAATACAACAAAGATTTCACACCTCCTGGTTGGTCATTCTCATGATAGATATGCAAGAAGAACGCAATTTTGAGCATATTGAGGTTCACACGTGGACCATCGTTATCCAGTACCCTTGCCCGTTGGCATTCAGACTCCATCGAACTCGCTGATGTGGCGTCTTCCTCAGTCCGGTTGAGTTTTAACTGCGCTATGGTTGCTGCTGCTACCGCATTCGCCAAAGCATAAGTCTCCATGTTGTGCTCGTCTCTTTGCAATGATGCCATGACCTCCTCCACCGCTACAATCGGCCACACCGCGTATAGCCGGAGACGGTAGACACATAGTCGGAGCACCAGAGCTGCGATTGGAGTTCTCTGAGTATTCCCATATAATCTTTCTGCATTAGTGTTTTTCCTAACAGAGGTACATAATTGAAGATATGCTTACTTTGGGGTGGGTGTTTCGGGACTAGGATCAAATGAAAGGGGAGTTTCTTTATCCGGCGCTGGAGAATCGTCCGTACTATTTTGTTGTTGCTGAGCCTGCGCAATGACTTGTATTGTCTTTGCACGCAACGTTCTAGGACCACGAGCTCGCTGACGCTTCTCGAAGGTGCAAGCTATTCCGACAGCATTACAGCCATCACAAGGAGGCACCTCTGAACACTTGATCTTCCGTATTTTACAGCCATCGCAGGCTCGTTTAATGACTTTCCGCCTTGTACCTGTCACTTTGGGCGATGACGACATTATGGACTGGTTTCTCACATGTTCGCTGTCTTGATGCTCCGGAATTATTTTCGGAAGTCGTGTCGGAGGGGGCATCGTCACGTAATTATACTCTTCAATGTCGTGCTTGCAGGGGTATTTTCAGTGATGCCGATCGGCTTGATTGCGGGGTTCTAGCGTCTGGCTTCTAGGAGCGCCGCGGCCGTGAGTTGTGACTCGTGGCCGTCGCTTAAAGGGGTCGCTAAGCTTGATTTTATTTCTGTACAGAAGCGGTTGGGATGAAAATAAGACTTGCAGGACTCATTTTTAATTGTTCCTTTCGGGCTGGGGAAGTTTTTGGAAGCACTTGATCAACACAATTGTACGAAGTGTAAAATGATTTTCGTTGCTGAGACTTAATACTTGAACCGGAAATCCAGACGTTTGTTACCGTCTATTTCTCGCGCCTCTTTGTCATTCTGGTAAGCAGACCGCTCCTCAACTGACATAACATTCCAAGCCTCTTCCTTTTTCTTGTTCAAGTGCCTCAGATACCAACCTTGCACAACGAAGGTGACAAGGGCGAGTGCGCAGATGGAGATGAGAACTTTGTTTCCTTGATGATAGTATGGGGAGTCGTAAGAACGATAAATTTGGGAGCCGATCAAGGAGCCGATTTGGACAATGACGTTATATGTGGCTGCAGTAATTGCTCGCTTTTTAACGTCAAATGTGTTCTCGGATATCCAAGACGACACAATGGGGTGAAAGTATGGATCTAGTTATGGTCAGCACTTGTAGATTGAAAAGAAAAACGGGTGGCACGTTACTTACATCCAGAGATAAGGGTAATCATAGAAAAGCGGCTCCAATTCCGACCTCCATCAGGCAAGGTAATGAGTGCAGCAAGGATGGGCAGAATCCAGAACTCTCCAAATATGCAATGGAATGTCCTTTCGTTAAAGAAGTCGCTGCTGTATGAAAGTGAAAGCATTGTGATTATCTGTAATACGGCCGAAGGAATCGTAAGCATATTCGAATCAAAGGTTGAGAAGCCAATGCGCTTGAGAGTGAGAGTGAGGTATGACTGAACAGGAGTTGCAGGAATGTATGCCACCAATCCAATAAAGTACAGTCCCCACATCGAAGAGTCACTCCAGGCATTTTTGATATCCTTCCAGGTTGCTGGCTCTTTGAGAGCAGTAAGTCCTTTGGCAGGATCGTCTCTCAGAATTCGGTTGATCATGATGACTTCTTCTCGTTCGGTATACCACGATTTGCGGAATATAACACCCTTGGTCTCTGTTGGAGACACAGGAAGCCATAGCAAGCTAATAACTCCAAGTAAAAATGTTAAGAGACCCTCGAGCAAAAACAGCCAAAACCATCCAGGCTTACCCCCAATTCCACGCATCTCGAGTATGGCAGCGGCCAGAAGAGCCGAAATGACTCTAGCAACATTAAGGGTTGACCAAAAAGCAGCAAGACGGACGGAAAGTTCTTTCGACTTGTAAAAGTACGTCGCAAACAAAATGGTTCCAGGGATAAATCCACCTTCACAAGCGCCGATGAGAGCTCGCGTGATGTAAAAAGAGGTTCGATTGGTCATCCATGCTTGTGCCCAAGAGACCGTCCCCCATAGCATCATCATAGTTGGCAGGACATATTTGAAACCATAACGTTTGGTGAGCATCTGAACAGGAAATTCGGCTGTGAGGAAAGCAAGGAGCTGAATGGTTGTCCCGTTGTTGTAATCGTCAGAGCTTAGACCGAGATCTTTTAAGAGGTTGTCCGCTGTGGCATTTGATAAATTTCCGCGATCGAGTTGCAATCCAAAGAACTGCGGGATCAATTAGTCTTGATAATAAAAGGGGGGGTATATAGTGGTATACCATAACACATATCCATGACAGGAGATACATGTCAGTCTTCCGTACAACTCGTCGTTCTTCTTGCTCAGTCCATGTCGCTCCTGGGTCAAAGCGATGTCGTCCTTCGTAGCTCTCATGGGGGGGAAGGGTATCTGACAAATGCTCGCGACCAACTTGTGCTACTGAATGGTGAGAGGTAGCAACATCATTGGAGCTAGAAACTTTTTGTCGCAAATCGGCAATGTCTTTGTCCATATTCACGAACACCACCCACTGTAGACCTACCCGCAGTGCTTCGAGTACCAAGCTAGACGGAATATGGATAGAGATAAGTCAAGAGCTGACTGAGCACTCCAATTCAATTGGAGAACTCGAGGAACAACCAAGTCCTCCTTATAAGAAGAAGACTTTCTGGATCCCATCTCCAAATTATTTTGCTCCGAGGTCAACGCGCAGACCAAAGCAAGCAGAACAGGGGTGCCAGTAGCTTCGGATATTGGCCAAGGAATGATAAAAGTGGCTCACTAGAGAGTTTGCGGGGTACGCTGGGCCTGTCCCTCTGGTTGTATTCCTATTTGCTCAGCCTCCGAGATTTTCTCCGGTAAGCTTGGAAATCGTTCTTTTCTGCACGGCACCCGATGGCACCATCTTCTTCGGAGGCACCATCGGTCCAATGCTTCAGCCAGTTGCTGCATCGTCGTAACACGCATACACGGATGTTCTTGAAAAAATAAGGCCATTTACACTCTGTTTCTCTGCTCGCTTCCCCAGATTTTCGGAGCAGGTTCTGCAAGATAAATAGCCAGTCGAAATCACGACTTTAGAGGCCCGAAGCACGCCATACTTCAAGGCTGTTGTTGTTGTAGTCCGCTACTTACCTCTCAAGTACTTAGACAAAAAGCCAGCATTTGAGCTCTGCCGTAATTTTCATGTTATACAAGAACCAATCAAGTCAATCATAACTTCAGAACCTGGACCACCATGCCTTCCGCAGACTACATTGAGTCCACTATTCGGGGTGGTAATGACCTAGCTCGTACTCGGTGCCTTATTCCTATGGTAAACTCGGGCTCGCTGGACAAATTCAAACACAATGATCTCACTCCTGTGATTGGTCGTGAGTTTGAGGATCTACAAGCGGTAGACCTCCTTACAGCCGACGAGCAGCTCATCAAAGATCTTGCAGTGACAAGTATGTTGTACTTGATGAGGTTTCATCGTTTCGAGCTTATTGTTATCTTCTAGTCTCCGAGCGTGGTGTTGTATTTTTGAGAAATCAGAATATTTCGACGCAACAGATGAAAGAATTTTGTGAAAGAATCACTGCCGCTGCTGGAACTGTAAGCGATCGTCATTTCCAGCTAAGTCATCCACTGACTTTATTTTAGCCAGAGTCGTCGGGTCTTCACATACATCCCTTGACTGAGGCTGGAAGCGAGCTTGGGGATCAAATAAGCGTAATCAGCAGTGAGAAACAGAAGAAAGGAGGTGGACTGACCCATCAACTAAGTGATGTCAGCCGCTTTGCTAGTGCTGGATGGCATTCGGATATCACCTTTGAGCCCGTTCCCTCTGACTATGCGATGCTTAAAATCCACACACTTCCTGCGACAGGTGGGGATACTGTAAGTCCCCCATAAGTGAGCCCCTCTAGCACGAGTTGGTATTAATGTAGCATAGCTCTGGGCATCAGGGTACGAAATATACGACAGACTCTCCCCAAATATGCAAAAATTCCTCGAAGGATTGACAGCAACACACGATGCCAAGTTCTTCCTCGAGGAGGCAGAGCGTCTAGGAAATCCTCTAAGAGATGGCATTCGAGGCTCCCCACTAAACCAAGGCTCGTCACTTCAAGCTATTCACCCAGTGATTAGAACAAATCGTAAGCAAAACTAGAAATATTTCGTCGATCGTCTCACTAACTGAAAGCTTCCAGCTGTGACTGGATGGAAGTCGGTCTTTGTCAATAAAGGATTCACCAAACGCATCAACGGAGTGACTCGCGATGAGTCCGACATGCTCCTCAACTATCTAATAAACCTTGTCACTCAAAACCATGACGCCCAAGTCAGGTTTAAGTGGAGAAAGAACGACCTTGCCATTTGGGACAACAGAAGCAACTGGCACTGTGCAACATACGACTATGAGGCTGCCAGAGCTGGTGATAGAGTATGCTCGTTGGGAGAGGCTCCTTACTTAGACTTGACTAGCAAAGGAAGGAGGGAAGCTTTAGGACTTTAAAGAATGAATATTTAGATCTGCGTTGCAACTGCAGTACACGGGGACGTCTCTAGTCTTATGGTCTTTGAATGATATCCTATTAGCTACTCTTTATTGCCAACTAGTAACAGGTGAAGCAGAGGCAGCTACTTAGCATACTACTAACGAGATTAGACTAACTCCTCCCATGAACCAAGATTGTTGGATCCCGTTTTGAGTACCAGTAGTTGCAGACACTATCTAGGTAGGTACAGTTGAATTTAGTCCATGATGGAAAAGGGTGTTCAATTCCTCGCATGAGCTGGTTGCTCACTAAGAGCCGGCCCTTAAGGGCAGGCTATTCCTTTGGCAGCTAATGCTCACCCTGGACACTGTACAGAGCCCATGGCAAAAAGTCATGAGACTACAGTACAAGGCATGTACCCTACAGAATAATTAGCACAGGCTCTGCCTGTATACAGAGCGCGCTATAGGTTTTCTGTGCGCTAGGAATAAAGTAAAGCCCCGTAACGTTTTGCTAGGCTATTATTTCTGGGGTGTTGCCCAGCCACAGCGTGCATATTTAGCGAATACAGGGTATATGGCCTAAAGTGTCATGACTTTTTGCACTGACCTCCGTATAACTTTTGTAAGCTCTTTGGCTTTCTCTATGCTACGCATACGAAGAAGGATAGAGTTGGGATATGTCCTTCAAAGTTCCGAGTCTCTTCAACTTTATGCGGATTTGCACCATCCTTTTATGGCTCGCCTCTATTACGGCTGCGAGTGGTGCTGAACTAACCAAGACAGAAGAAAGATAATGACAATTGTCTCTTCGCATGCATTCAACTAACCACGAGTTGCAATTATACTGACCTGTCTCACTACAGACCCTCGCCGCATATTCCATCAAGGAATTGATCCTCTGCACAGGAAACTTCTCCAACGAACGATCCCACCACAAGACGAGATATAGGCTCCGGATGAAGAAGGCACTCATGGATTGCTCCCACCTCTGCAGATACAAAGACAGTCGATGACCATAAACTGCCTCTTGGACCGTCACCCCTAATTCATAGAGTCAGCTCTTGAGCAAGCGCGGAGAGACCCTGCATACTGGGCTAGCAGATGGAACGCAGCATTTGGCGCGTATTCATGGGTCGTTGATCACATCAGGGGACCCAATGTCACCGACCGCGATACAGTCATCAATTTTGCCCTCATAGCAGCAAATGCATACGCGCCAGTTCCAGGAACAAGGGCTTAGGGGGGTCTCGATAATCACTTTGGGTTGAATACAAGTTTGGACTTTGGATGGGAAGCTAATGGTATACGTGGTCACGTATTTGCCGACAAGTCGAACTCTACAATCGTGATTGCAATCAAGGGAATACTAAGGGCGTTGTATGATGGCGAAGAAACTACAACTGCCGATAAGGAGAACGATAATCTCGTCTTCAGTTGTCACTGTGCACAACAGGGCCAATGGACATGGAGACAGGTCTGCAACTCTGCTACTTGAACATACGGATGCAGTCAGACATGCTTGAGAGAGACCTTGCTGGAGGAGCACCGATATTGCAAAGCGGCTCGATCTATATACTCGAATGTAACCGAGATATATCCTAAGGCAGACGTCTGGTTGACAGGATACTCCCTTGGTGGTACGGTTAGTAGCCTCCTTGGATTGACCTTCGGTTTGCCGATAATCATATTCAAAGCTCCACCTGATACCCTTGCAGCGTCTCCTCTTCGTCTTCCTATACCGTCGAGTTCGCCGCCTAGCTCTCACGCTTGTGCTCAAACCCAGGTATTTCAGTTTGGGCATACTGCTGACCCTCTGTTCATTGGATCTTGTAGCGGCGCATCTGCAGCCTGCAGTTGGTACGGATATGCTTTTAAGAGTTAGCGTCACAGCGGCCTGAGATTCACATATGATACGGCCTTGGATCTTGGATGGAGTGTTAGCGTACTGACACATGGGATCTGAGATGTCATCAGGAATGTCCAGAGGAAGTATGACCGACTTCCTGAATGCATTGTTGATGACAAGTGCGTCGACTGCTACAACTGGAAGTTCTATGAGAGCAACAGCTCGCTTTCAGCTACCTCGAGTTCTTCAACGCACAAGATTTGATGTTTTTTAGTGGCTTCGAGCGAGTCCTCAGTGCATTGGCCTTGATATGAGGTCACGCACTCCTAGTGGAGAGTATTGATGACCATGCTAGGTATGCAGTATTGAAAGGAGCAGATGCCTGAGTATAAACATCCTAAGTCTTCACCGCTAGGTTGGTATGACTACAAGCAAAACATTCTGTGGTCAATCTTTGTACAGGAAAGCTTGACAGCAACAATACTCTCAACGCCTATCTGCTTTGTGGGAACGAGGGCAGAATTCCAAGAGTACGTAGTACTTTGTTCCTACAACCACCTCACAAATTCTTTAAGCAAAGAGAACATGCTTCGCAAGGAGATGCACATGCTGGGGCCGTAGAGTATACGTGTATACCCGTAGTGAAATAACACTTTTTCTCAATCGGGTACGAGTACCGTGTTACACACGCGGCTCCTATGGCCTGCGATTGCCATACCTTTTGTATTATTATGGTTATACGGGAGATTAAGCGTCATACATTTCGTAATTGTCATTGACTACCAGAAGACTCTGCCTACTCATGAATACAATTTTGCTTGGATTTTCCACCCTTGAAAAGTTTGATTATCCTCCGCCCACTTTCCCATCGAGTTCTCCTGACCGTGCTTCGGGGAAGGACATCTTCCAACCGTTGGTACGACTGTTCGCATGCTCTAAAAAAGATGGATTTCCCGATGGACTTCGTGGCGATGTTGGCTGATCTTCCGCCCTCCTCACCTGGTTTGATGGGCCGCTAGAGCTCAGCTTCCGCCAGTCGCTGTTCCGTCGTCCTAGTGCTTCCCGACCCTGAGCAGAGTTACGGGAGTTCATTTGACTGAACTCAATATTTGCGGCCACAACAGCGCTCTGGTCAGACCAAAGGGCACAGCCACGATATAGCACACGTGCACCAATACAAACCCGAGGGAATAGGGAAATGACAGGTTCACCCTGGTCGGGAATTTTCCTCGTCTGCTCGGCAGCCAACTCCACCGCATTGTCATACTCTGCATTTTCTTCCCAATCCTGTTCCTGGGTACTGTTGAAGACCTTCTGTTCTGGATCATTTAAAGCCCACCCCTTCGTCGCGCTTCTCTGAACACACTTCCACAGCTGTACAGCTTTGAGGAAGAGTTCCCTCAAAGCAGCCTGAAAGCTTTCTCGAGCACCCGGACCAAAAAGCAATGGATCAAAGAGCTTGACAACTTCCTCTATTATAGATTCCACGAGGCGATGAACATATGCTTGCTCAGCGGGCTCGTACGCAGCAAGCAATTGCAGACGGAAAATGGCCTCTTTGCGGGTGTTACTTTTGTCAAGTTGCTTCAATACATCGTCTATGATATCTCGAGCAGGACTCGATTCAGGGAGATAGTATTTTCTGAAAATACTCTTGTACAGCTTCTCCGCTATCACTTTCTCTGCCGTCGCCATGCGGAGGCACTGAGATGCAATGGAGTTTGACAGTGGGGTCTTCTTAGGAGCAACCTTAATAAATCCGGAGTTTTCCAGATACTGCCAGAAGTCATTCTAGACACTAGTTAGCGTGGAAGAAAAGGTGTGAATGTTTTGACGCAATGTACCGAAATGAATTCCTGCGGTATTTGGGTGCAAAAGAATCTCTTTGCGATTGTATGGCATTCATCGGCCAAAGCACGAAAACTGGTGGCCCTATGACCGTGTTAGAACCAACACTCATCGCATCGATAGTCTAATTACTCACAGGGATTCCTCAGCCGGGTACTCTAACCCCAGCTGACTCCTTAGTGCTTCCAATTCAGCCTTAGCGGATTCGAGCTCCTCCACCGTCCCTTTCAACTCTCTGGCCTTTGAGTCCAGCTCTGTCTTGGTCGCTTGCAGTTCATTCTTCGTCTTTCCTAAGGAATTCTGGTGCTCAAACAACCGATCCTCTAAGGTTGCACTTCTAGCCTCAGAAGATTCCGCTTTCGTATTTGCTTGTTTAAGGTCCTTTTGTAGTTGAGATACCCGACTCTCAAGATTTTTTTGCTTGTTCATCCCAGTGTCCCAGGATTTGTACCTGTTCTCAAATTGTTTAAACAGTGTCTTGTTCGCGGACTCAAGTTCTGAAATCCTCGTCTCCATGCTCGACCGAAGCGAGTCGATCTCCCTCGTCTTGGCTGATTGAAGTGCACGAAGCTCGTCCTCTTTTGCGTTCAATTCTTGATTCTTCAACAACAGTTGTTGTTCCAGATCTTTCTTATCGTCGAGAAGCTGGTCGTAATCAGTGACCTCTTTATCCTGGAAGATCTTTTTTCCAAGAGCTAGAAACTCTTTGAATTGCGAATGCTTTGGTTTCGCAGGAGCTTTAGAAGATCCATTTGTGCTGTTGCTCGCACTCATGCTTGGTTGTCGGTAGAGTATTATGTGAGCTATATTGGTATCAGCACGTTCACGTTCAACAGATTGATTAGACTGAAGATCAGGAGGTAGATACTTGGAAGAGATGGTATTGCCCTTACAATGAGTCTGAGAATTGCTTAGTTGGACTGACTTGGGATGAAATTGCGTTCGAAAAAAAGAGCAGTTGGTATGATTTGTATGATCTGTACAAGTCTGCTGGTTTCCATTGAGCACATAGGAAGAACCCAATCCTGCATAATTATACCTCTGCACCGGAGAACCCGGGTGGAACGGCTATGCATCCAACAAATGCGTACCCAATAACGTTTTTCTAAGTGAGAAATTTGACAGCTGCCACTGCAACCATATCTCTAGATAGCATACGTGTCGATGATAGTGAGGCTCCGGTTCTTTTGGAGCATATCACCTTGGCCAAGCAATAATTGAGGCTTCGAATGCGGGGTAGCGTTGCATTGTGTGCATACTGAAATGAATTGGATCTCACATGTAAGCGTCCGCTGGGAATCGAGCCTGAGCTGCGGTAACAACCAGAAAGAGACTCAAATGCCACTCGGGAACCAAAGCCTGACATTCAATACCAATCGTAGTTGGTTAGTATCCAACGAAGTCATAGTGACGAGAGATTCTATAGTTTGTTGGGTGGTGCCCGCCAACAGCAAGGGCTCCTATTTGCCATCCAGCCACGTTAAATGCATTGTAAGTGTTGGAATGTTGGAGAGGGAGATCGGTTAGCCTTAGCGACCGCCTCATGTTCGCATTCATTCAAGGTGTGACAAGAAATGCAAGCCACAGCAAGGCTGACCTTTCAAAGCTCGCCACGTCCCGGCCACAACGCTCAACGATAAGCTCTTCTAACGGCTTGAGTTCGCCCGATATCATTCTCAAGCCACTTACCACTTACTTGCATTATGCGCCGGGCCGCAGGAGGACCGTTCAGTCGTTGTGCCGATACGGTAAGGGATGTTCCGAGGACCCCGAGATCAACTGAGCGAGGACTGTGTTAATTGGTTTATAGGAAATTGTTATTGATAAGGAATTATGGCTTGGTAAGATGTGGTCTAAAACTATCACAGTATTCTTAAATTATTTATAAGATGTGTACTAATTTACGTTGTAGGAGTAAGAATAAATAAATAGATATATAATTAAATATAACCTAGTAAATTCCTAGTCTAGAACCGAACTACACGGCAGCTTCGCTGTACAAGCTCCTCGATAGCAGCTACTTCCAACCTTTTAAGTCTCCCTTTAAATCTGTGCCATCTCCTTGTTTGCCTTAATTTAAACTGATTAAGTTATTATAACAGGATCTGTCCTTGCTCGCTTATTATACTTACCAGGCGTTTGTGTTGGTTCTACTTTTCTTATTTATATATATATACACCCTGTTTGAACTTTTTTGTACGTTACAATTAAATTATCCTTTAGAAAGTCTAACATTAAGTAATTCCTACGTTAAGTTTATAATTTAGGGGATAGAATAACGG